>LUCM01007046.1:4921-23002 GCA_008360955.1 Fasciolopsis buskii
TTGATTGTAAAACTTGCCTTGAGAAAGACTACCCACGGTAGTCGAAACGTTGGCGCATTACATCTACCAACAACGCTGTGTTATTAATATTATATCATTCACAATAAAAACCAATACATGGCGCATCGATTTTTCGATACACTCCTTACGTCGTGTTCTAATTTACTTGACTGGAACATTGGTGAAAATAATTCGAGTGCAATACTTCACTGCTTTCAGTATCTCAATGCTAAACCATATAGGGCAACAGACTGTTCTAACTAGTACTCTTAACATTTGGTGTAGATGTTTGCCGGGTCTCCGAAACGCGCATACGAAACCCCATTTTTCACTTTCCGTCGTTCCACTCTTCACGTGGTAAATGATACGATTTCGAGCGCTGTTGTTCACACTGGCGATCCATTGTTTTTTGAACAAACCAGTGATTTAGGATAATTTCGCAACGTTCGACTTCAGAATGCGAGAGTCCCGAACGAAGGTTTTATTCAACAAACAACTGGGGTATACATTTTGTACTGTTAGAAGAGAAAGCACGTTGGGACAAATAATACATATACATATACATATAAATCCAATTCAGTTGGACGGTTTTCTACGTGTCAGTAGCAGTCGATTGAGGCGTCGTCGTGTGTTCGCAGTCTCGGCATGAGCGCCCACCATTTGCAACTATGCTGAGATCAAATAGGAGCTCAACAAAGACTTCTCTCGACTACTGTGAATTGTGCGTCTGAAGCCCGTTGACGTCGATGTTGGTGATTATAAGGCACCAACTGCCTATCCGTCCGAGGAAAGACGGTATATAGAAGGCTCATATGCTTTTTTTGTTGATCGCACAGCGATAATGATCGCCTGATCAAGGTTCGTTCCGATCACAAACGTTTTAAGCTGTTTCATTCCGAATTGCGCTTGTTCCCTCAAATTACTTAAGAATGTCATTTTGTTAATCGCAAGGATACTTCCAAGATCATTCACTATAGCCACGTTTTTTCTAAATTTGTCTCCATTTATAATGACTCTCCAATGTTCATTCCACCTATCGTTCAGGTTTCGTACGCTCTTAACCGTGCACTGCGATTACCCGCTCGGGTTTCACAGCCCGCTCGTTTGTTGTGCTATACAGCTCTGGCAATGGCAGGTTTGTTTTGCCAATGGCAAGTTGTTCTAGCTTGGCGTCGTCGCGAAAACTTCCTCGCAGATCAGGTTGTGGCCCAAATGGATCCATCTCTACTCCAGGCTGGGCTCATTTATTATGACTGGCGACTGCGCTACAATCGGTTCTGTTACGATCGTGCTCTTGACCGGGAGTTGGTCAAAGCCAAAGCTCGAGGGCGAAGTCGCCCGACACCCGAATACGATCCGATTCAGGCTTATCAAGACGAACAGTCAGCTTTCCAAAATGAACAATCACGAGCAGGGCAAGTGCACGATCGAATTTCACAACAGTCTGCAGACTCTCAGGCCCCCATCTTAAATGATCGGGATGCTATTTCCGATGATAAAACAGGTAAAACTGAAAAAAAATCCTTTCGCTGCTGTTTTGTTAATTTTTTTGTCGCACAGTCTAACGTTCTCAAGTCATTTGGGCCTTTATTGGAAATCCCAAAGCTGTAGATTCTAGTTTTCTCGAGCAGTTCGACGTACATTTGGGTACGAGATGCAAACGATTCGCTGTAATTGGTTGTAACCGTGATTTTCACCTACTACTGTATATTTCTAAGGAAGTGATATTTATGATCCCTGTCGATTTTGCGATTTTTTGAAAGGGTGGCTTCTGGCAGCAATACTGACCTTGTATGTGTAAACATTTGTCATTGAGATTGATTATACAATTCACACTATCGAATTATTCTTCCATGACGATATATATATATATATATCAAACGTGATAAAAAGTACGTCGCATTGCAATGCCTACCACTAGGATGTTTGTCCTTCGGCTAATGAGTGTGATTACAATCAGGGTTTCGCATCAATGCGCACCTCTTTGCTCACGTGCTTGCTGGCCTCTATAATCACAAACCTAGTGAATTTTAGAAAGTAATGAAACAATAATGAAGCTAACGAAAGTTTCACGAAGGCTGATGGTTTCACTCCAATAGTATTCAACGAACACTTCCGTCGTCCGGCTCAAAACCACGCAGGATCTTTGGAGGCCTTGCGTTTTGTGCCACTTTAAATCTCAGGATCACGACTACCAGTTTTCTCTCACAAACCAAACCATCACAGCCAGGCGCCTTTTTTCGTGCTTCCCCTACGCACCCATAAAATCACCAGGACCTCGGTACTCCCATCATCATTGGCGGACTGGATTGCGACTTTGAGTCTGTCTACCAATTTCTGCACTCTTCTTCTTTTGCTTTATTTTTGGCCGAAACTGAAATCTCCCCTTCATCATATACCATTCACTTCAATTTTTAAAATGCACTTTTCGTTTCTCTTTCGTCCCCTAAAACATGTCTATGCTTTTATTCAGCAGCCAGTTACCACTGCCTGTTATTTATCGCGAGTTCCAACTCATATGATTGAAATCCCGATTTCTTACCCTCAATCACTGCCTCTTTTGTCATTCCCGACAGCCATGTTACTATCGTAGGTGATTTCAGTGTCAGTCCTTCTGACACCTCGATCATAGGGTGCAAAGCCGAACAGTTTTCTGTGGTCAGTAATTTATCTCAACTAACTGACCTCCCCACGTAGATAGATTTGACAACCGTACTCACACTCGATCTTATTCTTGTTTCTATGTTTGCACTCTACTTAAATATTTCTAGTTTTCTTTTTTTGCCTGTAGTTGGATCCCCCATTAATTAATTTCAACCGCCATAGCGCTCTACCCTACTCAAGGCACCTCTTGGCGCTACCATTCAGCCTATTGGGACGGTTTTCGCGAATTCTTAACTTCCTACCCCTGTAACGGTTGGTAATTTACTTCAGACGTTTCCCCAACTGCTTCCAATTTTACCGACATTGTTTTTCAATGCATGAGTCTTTTTATTCCACACTTCCAAACCAGGAAAACCGCAGTCCTCCGAGTAGTTTAACCATGCTTGCGATTTTGCTGTCTGCTTGTAACGTTCAACATTTTGCCGCTGATGCCGAACCCCTGCTCCTATCCGTCACCGGTAGGCGAATATTTTGGTCCCTTGCTAAAACGATATCTTTGAATTTCTTCCCTTCTAGTTTCCGTCCCATCTGTAGTTCTGGTGATTTTGTATGTGAACCATGCGAGAAAGCTGGAGATTTTATCTCTAGGTTTCTCTCTAGTTCAGCTTCACTCAATTATCCTACACCTCTGGTCTATTCCTCTCCCACTGTTCCTCATTCTCCACCTCTTCTTCGTATTACGAAGATCCGCCAAGCGCTACGTTCTCTGATCGTTTGCAAACCACTCGGTCCGGACGGTATTCCATCCATCTCGCTTAAGTGTGTGGTCACAAGTTGGCTACTCTTTTACGTCACCTCTTTTGTCTTTCAAATTTTCCAGCTTTCCAATGCCTTGGAACCACCTTGATTTTTCATATTGCTATACATGATCCTTCCGATCCTAAAAACTGTCGCCCGACTCCCCCTAACCTGTCATTTCGAAAGTATTTGAATCTGTCATCTCCGACCAACTGCGTTCAATCCGCGAGCACGATGGATCACTGCGTGACGACCAACATAGATTCCGATCTCGTCGTGCAACCGATCTTATAATTCTGGCCGGCTTCACTCAATAACGACGGAGAAACGCACCTGGTATCGCTCGACATCTCGAAGGTTCCCGACCAAGTTTGGTACGAATATCTTCTGGTGAAACTGTTCACTTTCGGATTCTCCGACTCTCGGATTGTGAATATCAGGTTTCCTCAATAAGCGATTCATTCCCGTCCGAATTGATGGGATTCTATTCCAGCCATTTCCTATAAATGCTGATGTCCCCTAAGGTTGAGCGCTCACCTGCACTCTCTTCCTTGTATTCATTGGTGACCTTCTATCCACCTCAGTTCATTCGTTTTTCGATACTGCCACTCTCCATTATCTTTCCTAATTCCCGGATTTTACAGGTTATGCGGCATCGGACTATACGCAGTATTTGATCGGTCTCAGAAGCGGTTATGAGCGAGTGTTAAGCAATCAACAGTGTTAGAACAAGCAAAACGCGCGCGACAGATTAGTAAAACGTAAAACCAAACGCACAGTCAACAGTAAAACGTTGATGTCGCGATTAACAGATGAACGACAATCGGTCATAAACAGTAAGACAAGCAGTTATCACGCATCAGTCCAGATTGTTACGAGACCAGAGACGCAGCTGGATGGTCGGCTGTACCGTCTAATGTAATGACAATTGTGCTACCAGTTAGATTGAAACTTAGATGAATGCACGCTATGGTCAGTAGATGATTGGTAAGCACAGTCTCATATCCGACGGAATAGACAAACGTGAGCACGCAAATAGACTGTTGTGAAATCAATACTACCCTCAGCAGATCCGTGCTCCGATAGCACTAGGACAAAAAGTCCGGCTACAGTTTCTCATATGTTTGTGCGTGCACCTATGCGAACGAGAGCACGTAAGCGTCCACATGTAGCCGTGCTTACATCGTGTGACCGGGAGTGTCAAAGAGCGCACATCTTTGGCAATCTGCCTTTGAGGGATTCGACGTTCGTGTTACACTTGATGTTTTAAAAACCTATCTTTCAGCTTATATGACGCTTTCTTCGTTCTCCCTATATCTGCTCTTTAATTCGTCTATTTTGAGTTCTACGGACGTCTCGGCTTGCCCATTAGTTCTTTATTTTGCTGATTCTTCGTATCTGAGCTTGTTTCTCGCATCGCGCGCAAAGTTGGCTTTCTGTTCCGCGCCAAACGTTACTTCACTGTAGCTCGTTTTCGGAGACTGCTCCGCACTTAACTACTGCAGTCACCTGTACATCGGGGTTTCGCCTACATCTTTCTCTTTTTGATTGGGTTTAACGAAGGGCCGTCCAGCTAATAGTCAACCCTTCATCTACTCTGCATCCACCAGGCCATCGTCGAGTAGCTGCTTCGCGATCCATTTTACCGTTATTACTTTGGTTCTTGTTCTTCGGACCTTGCCTCGGCAGTTCCTCTTTATGTAACATTTTCTCGCCGTTCTCGTACGCAGATAGATAGACATTCTTACCATGCTCCTGTTGCCAACTGTCGTAGTCCTTTCTTTCAGTCTTCATTTTCCTCTCGTCTCTGAAATTGTTTATCACCCCCACTCCACCGTTTTGTATCCCCACTTACAACCTTTTACTCTTCAAAAGCTGGGTCAGTAAACTAACTGTTACTCGAGTATTCCCTGTACCATATTATGTATTTTGACCATAAGGTCTACCCCCTACACTGTACTTCGCTTTGTATAACTAGAAAGAAAGTTTATGTTGCTTTCATGTATGGTTTATTCCTCTGAGGGTAAGAAACGTTCATCTTAGTCAGTTATAAAATCAGTTTCTCAGGTAGTTTATTTCTCCGTATATCATATCACTCATATCACTTAAACCAAGAAACATGTTTCATAGGTTCCGTTTGAGTAAAAACATCTTAAAACAGCGGTCAAACGTTTCTGTTGCGACTACTGCTTACTTGGGGTTTCTTTTAGACTGTTAGCCAAAATATCTGGCATCTCATCCTGCAACTGACAATCTTTAAACCGTTAACCTTGATATTAACTTTTATCACATTGGGTTCTGCTACGCAGTCGCATGATTTCACTTAATTAGTAAGGTGTATTTAATCGGTCTAGGTGAGCGGTGAGTATCAGGAGAGAGAAAACTGGAGAACATTCATAGTGTTATGGTTAGAAGACAGTGGTCGATAAGATGAAAAGAATACATGCAACTTTTCACGTAGTGTTGAGACAGTATGCTAGATTAAACAGGTCCCTTGATTGAGAATTTCTTAATTTTTACTCTCGTTTATCTTATTCAGGTTACTTCTTTCCACGCGTTGATGGTGCCTCGGAAAACACGCCCGCGAGACTCACTCGTCCCGATCCGTCTTCTCTCCATATGCATTCATATAAAATTCATCCTCGACTGACTGCTTGTGGAAACGAACGCTGGGCGGCAGATGGTGATGCACTGGCATTTGGTTTTACAGAACTTCTTTCTTTGGGTTACGTATGGCCAATCTTGGCTCGCTTCTTATCCTTCTTTGCAAGCCCTGCAACGAGTGAAGCACGACTGGCCCGACTAAAGACATTATCGAATTAAGTGAATGTGCTGCACGTTTGGATTTGCGGAAATCGTTGTCGCGGGCAAATTAGAATAAAAAACCTTGAATACGTCCCCGAAAGTTAACATTTGATTCTGACCTCTTTTTGTTGTCCGAAACGTTTGTCACATAGTGTAGTTTGCTTTTATATCCTGGAGGACAGTTTTTAGTACTTTCGTACCTGCGACCATGCAATATTTCTGTACACCAGTAAACGCGTTTTTTCATCGGTTGTCAAATATCTTGCCACCAATGTGCACTGTTAGGGGTTCCAAAAACCGATCTAGAAGTAACGGTTTTCGATATCCTCAAACAATGCGGAAGGCTTTACGAATGCGAGGAACAGTTTACAGAAAAAGAGGGTCAGACTGAACAGTTGAATCCGAGGAACAAATTCCATCTGTTGCTGACCCAACTATTATGAAGACGACGAGAAGTCGGCCGTGCAAATTCTGAGCTGCATATAGCATTTATAGTGTTAGTCGAGCGAAGTAACCGTTTCTCAGTAGTTATTCTCAAGCTGTCTACAGGTTGCATGAGCACAGTCTAAAACAAGTCATGCAGTTAAATATAAATGCCGCCAATCCAAGGTGAGGGTTTATGCCGGTCAAATTCTCATTGTCACATGCCCGGCTAACTCACCCTGTAAGCGTCTGTCTGATGGGCATATTCGGTCCTGATCAGTCTTGATCCACGCCAGTTGTAGTTTCCGGACCAAACCTTTTCGGGCACAGCGTTTTGGTATTAACTGCCTACCATCCAGATCGAACCCTGCAAGGAGTATTTCGAAAAATAAATACATTTTTTTATTGTCGACATTATAGTGTTGTTAATAGCAAGGTTATTGCTAGGTGTTGTATTTTGTCAACATTATGGCTGGCGTGGGATGCCTTTCTCGATGCAATTTTTATTGTGAAGTAAATGAGGGGACGTTCACATCAGTGGATATTTGGTTGTCTCGCGCTGTAGCTATTTGTCTTTCAAATCACGCTCCTTGATGGTGATAAGGTCAACTAGCATCATGACCCTTAGGATACTTACTAGTCAGTGACGCTATGGTTATCAGTACCTCAGAAATCTTTGCCCGACCGTTGCAATTGATGCATGTGTATTGTGTCTATATTGTCAGCACCTCATCGTTTCTACGTTCTGTACACATTCTGAATCCGAGCTGGGGTATTCTAGTGTTTCCTCACTATATTGCACCCAAGGCAAATGCTAAAGAGCACTCGAGTTTTGCTAAATCTCTTGTTCAAAGATCTGCATATCTTTTTTCTTTCTGTTCGGTTATCCTTTTCCTCAGTTATCTGCTGGTTAGTTAACATGTTTTGCCGGGCATTCCTTGTGAGCGGGCTAGATCTCTTATCTTTGTGAGGTGGCGTCATGGAGCATTATCCACCCGAAATATTAAAGGCCCCGAGAGCCTTTCTTATCGTTTCAAAAGTCATTGATCTCTATGGAATTAGGCTTGGGACCACTTTTTCCTTAGACTTCATTGCTGCTATATATGCATTCAGTTTTTTTTTCATTAGCAGTGGTAGACAGCGGTCATCTAAGAATTACATCCACCGGTAACGCTGTTGTTAACATTCTGACATCTATAATTAACTTCCTAATTCTTATTGTTTCAACAATCGACGTTGTCTCTAGCTGATTGCTTTTGTACTTGTTAAAGAGAACCTTGAATATCGTTTCCGGATTCATCTAATGCGCAGTGGAAACTATGGGCGCTAAGATAGTTCTGTTCATCGGTCCTGCTTGTCTTTTGGCGTAGCCAGCGTGCGATGCTCGTTGATCCGAGAAAGTGCCTGTAGTGCCCTTCGACCTACATATGAACCATCACAAACGCAACCGAACTGTGTGGACGGTTGTTTTGAATGTAAATTAGAGCATACTGAAATATGCAACACAATCTGACGACACTGAACGCATTAGAGACTACGTTTCTCAAACGTCGGCTTTACATTCTACTGATTGTTCATTCTGCACAATTATGAGAAGTGCCGTTCTGTGAACTCCGTTGCATTCCTTATGCATCAAATCTAAGTCTCGTATAGTATGGGTCACACAGAATATGTCATCAAAGACGCTATCTCACAAGGGTCGTTGAGTCTGATGGAGCAAAAACGCCAGTTGCCTAAATGCCAGGAAGTGAATAAGATGCGTCGACAGTGACAGCGTCAGTTGACCATAAGCCTTATAAATGACCGTGAGAACTGGTGGGTTAGGGTAGCCGAAGAGATGGAAGTGGCAGTCGCTTCAGATAACAGTCAAAGACTGTTTAAGCTTATACGCGACAGCGGTGGGCGACACCGGCGAACTTCGGTTAGTGAAGTCGTGTGTGGTATAGGACTGGAGAGCTCATTCATGGTAGATAGGAAGGACTGGACCGTTGGGCAGAGCATTTCAAGGATCAGTTTAGCTGGTCGCACAATAACGTATTTAGTCCAACTTCTGCAGCTGCAAATCCTTGGGAGGTGTCACTTCATCCTCCAACGGAAGTGGAAGTGCAGTCGAATATTCGGCTTCTGAAGAGGAGAAAAGCAGCCGGTCCCGACGACCTTCCCCAGTTCTCTTCAAATTGGGTGGGGAAGCTCTGGTGAAATCACTTACCTCCTTGCTTCGTGATATTTGGAACGAGGAGCGTAATCCGTTATCGTGGGGCGAGTCACTGATTGTGCCCATCTTCAAGAGGGATACAAGAAGTGTCTGTTGCAATCATTGTGGGATTAGTTTAATTCCGATAGTTACTAACGTGTTAGCTTCGATAATGCCTCGTTGTTTGACACCGATTCGCGAGGGTAATGTCCGCGAACAACAGGCCGAATTTCGTCCAGGTCGAGGTTGCACCGACCAATTATTCACTCTCCGACAGATACTCGAACCAAGCCACACACACCGCCACCTTACGATCGTAGTTTTTCTCGACTTAAAGGGCGCGTTCGACTCAGCGGATTGGACAGCACTATTCAGTGCTCTCCACCGGAAGGGCATGCCATGGAAGTTTGTGAACCTGTTGCGAGCACACCTATGGTTGCGCGAGGGTAGGCGGTGAGCTATCAAGTTCATTCGAAACGACTAGCGGGATGTAAGGGTCGAACTGGGAAGTGGAGAGAAGCTATGTGACCTAGATTACGCAGACGACGTCGTGTGTCTGTTCGAGTCTGCGGACCATGCACAATGCGCACTAGATAGACTGTCGAGATCGGTTGCTCGGTTTGGCATGTGCTTTGGACGTTCAAAGTGTAAAGTACTGTTACAGGACTGAACGACAGCAGCGCCGAACTTGGTGCTGAATGAAGAAGAACTAATGATTATGGACCGTTTCACCCACCTTGGTAGGTGCGTGTCCAACGATGGTAGCTCGGCAGTGTAGGTAAATATGCGTATATCCAAAGCCTGAGCAGCTTACGGTGGACTGAAGCACTTGTGGCGTGGGCCTGATATTTCACTGAAGTTGAAAGGTCGTGTGTACTGTGCTGCATTGCGTTCAGTTCTGTTGTACGGTTGCGAGACGTGGAGTATGCGTGTCAGAGATGCTCGTCGGTTGGAGGTTTTCGACCATTGATGTCTACATAGTACGGCTAGGATTGGATGGAGTGACCGGGTGAGTAATGTAGAGGTTAGGTATCTGCTATTGGGTGCTACCTCTGAGAATAGCTTGTTTGAGCGTATGAAACTTAGCAGACTGCGCTGGTCGGGTCACGTGTTGCGTACGTTGAACACTCGTCTACCATACCGTGCCCTATTTTTTGTTCCTTCTAAGGAATGGAAGAAGCCATGTGGAGGCCAACTGATGACGTGGCGAATTGAGATGAGAAAATGTACAACGAACTTCGGTAAAGTAGGTGTCTCACGCCTTCGTGGTTGGGGTCCGAAAGACCCGTCACTTAGCTGGCTGGAGACACTTTAGGATATGGCAGTGAACCGTGAACAGTGGCGATCGTGCCGTCATTTTCTATCGAATCAGAATGATTGAAAACACGTACGTTTGTACAGTTAGACTGTGTTTCGTGTGTTGGCTGCAGGAACGTCTTATCTTTTCCCGCCTGTGTAGATCCACTCCCTGTTCCCCTTGGATATTCACTCATTTTGTAGAGACGTGTAACTCTGGGGATGCGTAGCGGTCAGTGAGGCTTGCCTTGGTGTTTAGCGCCGAACGATGATGACGATGCACAAGTGATACTTTGCGGTTACTCAAACAGAGGGAAGAAATCATAGCTTTCGACACAAAAATGTCATAAACAAGGAATTACGGCGTTAACCCAATAGGGGAAGTTCTCATCGGGGGTGTACTCATTAATACTCAATCTGCTCGATGCAATAGGCAGAGAGTTCCTGATTATCCCGCGCGAAGACCAATGCATGATGGGGTTCTTTTTCCCATGATTTATGTAAGGTGTTGGAGAAGTATTGCTATGGATTTTAATCTTCGCCTGAAATTAAATGTCTCAAACTATGTGTAGGTAAATGTTGTCCTATTGTTTCAGGAAGCACAGATAAATAAAGAATTGTCTTAATGGGCTTTCTGCGAGCATTGTATCATAAACTCTAATCTCAACAACTGAATAAAGCGATGTTCCCCGAGAGCCGCTGATCGGAGTTTTAGTTCATATTCTTTTCTGTCTTTTCAAATCAGTAGCTGAAAACTACTCGGTTATCAAATAGAATAGATGATCGAGGCGTTCGATTTGTGCTATCTCAACTAAAGACTTTGAAGTGTAAAACTACTTGATGGCGGGTTGCATTCACCAGGTCATAGTACCATTAGCAAGCCGCCGAGAAACTTGGTAGGGAAAACGTGTGATAATTATTCGAAGCATATTCCTGTACCAATGATCACACGACAAGTTTGACGTTGGCTGTGCAATTGCGAAGTACGTACGCATCTGTGGTGGCTGTGTTTCAATCCTATTTCTGACTTTCGTACTACCCACTTCATTGTGGAACCTGTTCGTGCTGATTCAAAGTTTGGCTGATCGCAACACCTGGTGTCGTGACGTTATATTCAAGTCACAGTCTTTTAATCTCGAATTTTCGGACTTTATCGCCCCAGTGTTCGAAGTTGATTTTTGACCGTCTTGAGTTTGGGCTTATTGGGTAACTTTTGGGAGGATCGTAAAAGCGCCATATTTTATTCAGTGTTTTGCGGAAGTCAGCGTCTTCCGTGACCGGAAATGCGGAGTCTCGGGAAAAATGTTTTTCATTTAATATTACTATTACTATTATTGTTGTTAACGTTTGTTATGTAATTTCTTTATTCCAGTTAAGTATCTTATTGGGTGTGCGTGTTCAGTTTCTGTTGGTCGGGCATTTATTGCGTGTTGATACCACTTGAGTGCTTGCTGATTATTCCTGAACAGCGTGATATCAGATGCCCCTATTCCTCCTCAGTTCAATGAAGTGCGCGTATAGTCGTCTTTGTTCGGGTTAAATTTCCTTTTCACGGGCTGTTGCTAGCCAAATTATGCGGGCTTTTGCAGTTAGTGTCCACGACAGTTACCTTTGCACTAATACGCTCTAATTTTGGTTGCTACCTCATAGCACTATATGCAGTAGATCGGCACTGTGTTCTGTAAACCGTGTTGTATTTGAATTTCCTGCAATGGTCTTATGGCTGGCTATCGTATTTTGCATGGGCACCTATCTGACTTTCTTCGGATATGCACACACCCACATGTATAATACCAACCGCGTGTAGCGTAAAAATGGTCTCTGGTGAAGCGGTTATCGTAACATTAGTTTCAGTAAACATTCTCTACCTCCATGCGAGCTTCAGTGAATTTCAAATCCGACCATTTCCATCAAGTTTTGCTTTCCTTTTAGAGGGCTCTTTTTTGCTTGTTAAGCCGCTTGTTCGGGTATCACAAATCGTCGATGAATAAATTTTCAAGAATATTCGTACCTGGTCATTTTACATGCGACCTCTTGCTTCATATTGTGTTGCTTCTTTGTCAATTCTGGTCAAATAAAATGGTCGTAATTCATTTGACAACAAAGTGTCTACACGACCCAATACGCTGCGCAGCCCAGCTAGTGGTCTTAACCACGCAGAGAGAGAATGGATGTGCGGACGAACAATGTTAGATTGTCGTTTTTGTTATTATTGTGTACGTTTGTCTGTGATCAGTCCAATCAGCCGTATAATTGTCTCCATATTACAAACAGTATACACGGGCATGCACACCCATATTATTTGACACAATAAGAAGTGAGAGGAAACTTGAAGTTAGATGAGTATCTTCCACATACCGTAACAGCAACAACGGCCGATTGTTTGCTGCGTTGGTTCCATGTGCCGATGGTCGTACAAGCAAAAGAGGAACAATGGGAACAAAAGAGGATAATGACGATGATCATAACAAAATGTGTGGACTGCACTGCAGAATAACGGTAAATTGTGCACCAACTTATTACAAGCAAGAACTACTCTGCTACTGTTTAGTTTGTTCAATACCTCTTTACTTAATTCTAGGATGGCTAGTCCCATACGTCTCGGGTTAGCCGATAAATGAGTTAGACGGGAACCGTGCGTATGTATATACATGGATATACACTCAATCACGGTGGCATAAAATTAGTCCGAGAAGACATTTTTACTGTATTTGACGGAAATACTAGTAGTGTGTATATGTATGGTGGATTACAGTCTTTTTACACCCATTTGGACACTTTCATTATCTATTACGGCCCAGTCAGTTATGACTGGTCATTGTGGGCTGATATCGTCGTGGATCATTCCTATTTATGGCACAGGCTTGTCCTGATGGTCAACGGTTTGTCCACTCATGGTTGGTCAAGCGATGGGGCAACTGAACTGGCGTACGGCTCCGGCGGGACATCGAATCCCGTATCGCATTGATCTAATGTGTCAGACTGATGGTGACTGTCTGTGGAGTTTATTGCAAACTCGTTCGAGCTGATCGTCGCGGGGCTGTCGGATGGAAATTCTTGCACATGCAGTTCAACAGACGGTGGTCGTGGCAAATCATACTGCTGCATACAATTCATATCGGACAGTGCAGAATGACTGATAAAATTATGACACTCGAAACATCTACATTGAATGCCTGGTCTGACATTGCGTGCTGATGAAATGTATTCTTTAGGTGTCACGGTAGCCGATATGATTGTTTCTTGTGAATACAGACTTCCTTGTTGGTCACATTTTGAAGTTTGTTGGAATCCTGTGCGTATTGTCTGATAGCTATTATCTGTTGTATCTAATGAGGATCGCGCCGGGATCTCCGATACATCATTAGACGTACAGATCAAATCGTTGCCAGTCTCAAGTGTCACTTGAAACGGTAGTTGATTGGGCATATCTGTATGTGATGTGTACCTTTTTTGATCAGAAACTTGTCTTTCATTGTGCCGTTGCTGTTGTTCTTGCTGGCGATGGTGGTGATGAGGATGATGATGATGATGGCGATGATGATGATGATGGCGATTATAATGATGGTGTCCCCGTTGCTGCTGGCAAGTGTGATCGCTGACCTTTTCTTTGTGCGTAGTACGATGTTGGAGTTTAGAGCAAGGAATATTGTTAACTGGCCGACCATCCAGCACGTGACTGAAGTTAGTCGACTGGACTTCCGATGACTGCAGCGTGGTTTGCCGAGATTGAAGTGGTGTAACCTGAGGTGGGCTCAAATCGGATTCGCACGATCGGATTTGTTTCTCGCTTTGTCTGTATGAACAATTATTTGGATTTGTTTGAATGCTCGGTGTTCGACATGACAGACTACACTGATCTGGTGTCAGATTGGCAGGTGGAGTAACAGGTGAACGTGTAATCTCCTTTGAACTATAGGGGGTAGCTAGACATGGGGACGATGTATGATACTTGAAGTCGGCCTGATCATGCTGCTCATTTTGCTGTAGTGCTCGTTGTTCAATGGCACCAGCATTATCAGTTGTATTGAATGGTCCCAGTTGGTGTTCTCCAACCCATTCAATGGAGTTTTGTTTCAACGAATGATGTGCATTTTGTCTTTCCTCATTTGGTGTGGCTGATGTGGAGCAACACGAGTGGCGAGATTCTGAACACGATGTTGGCATACGTTTGAAAATTCGACTCTCTCTTTGCCTTCGATGAGAGCCGCATGACCTAATTTGACGTGAACTCCGTCGCTGTGCTACTGCGGCGGAACAGTTTGTCCCGTAGACCATCCCAGAACGTGCTAGGACTGACAAACCCAACGCGTTGTTCTGATTTTCCTCCAGTTCAAGTGGGTGTTCTGGAAATCGAAGTCGCCTTTTCCTAATTGGCTGGTTTTCTGGGATTGTGTCCATCTTCCTTGTTACTTGCGCCGACAGTGTACGCCAATCAGCGGACTCTGGTAAACGAAGACGACTATATTGATATGCATCTGAGTGAATCGAATTAGAATGATGCTGATTTGTATCCAGTGAGATCGCATCCTCGTTATTTTCCAATGTGCGTAGGCTGTTTGGATCATCCAGCGTAGTAGCTTGATTCACATTCGGTTCTGTCGGATTCAGTGGACTACGAATAACTCGTGGAGTAGTCCGAATGATTGGCTTTATTCCTGGCTCATCTATATAGTTCGTGGACGAATCTACCACGGCGCCCTCTGCATCCTTAGCGATTGCCTCGTAGTCGTCTACTAATTGTTGAATTACCTCACGAGCCAATGTGAATTCACCTTCCTCCATACCCTCCGCCACATACCAGTGTACGTAGGCTCGTTTTTGGTAGAGCTGATCAAATCGGCGCCCAATTCCAGTCCATACATCTCGAATGGCTAAGTTCCCAGCAATCATGGTAAGGCTTAGCTGTTTTGCGGACAACGTGTTATGTAGACTCCCCTGAACTGGTGGTGCAGCGTTCACGCCCACTTTGAATCCAGTTGGGCACCAGTCCACAAATCGGGCTCGATTCGTTCGATCTCCTTTGATCATGGTAATCGCATTGATCGCCTCGACTGGAGATATGGGACCACGAAACAATAAAGCACACGATATATAAGCACGCCGTATTGCGGACACACTCAGAAGTTGGTTTGTGTCATCAAATACGGATCGAACTAGGTCTGGTGCGGTACATTTCTCAAAATGCTCTGAAGCAGGTACAAAAAATGGTGCATATGCCATCATTGGAAAATGAATTCGAGGATAGGGGATCAAGTTGATCAACAACTCGTTCACATACGCATGCTGTTGTCCGACAAATCGATACCGATGTGAGAGGAATTGGGTGGTCACCGCGTTCGCAATCACGCGATTAGGAATCACAAATCCTGCATGGGATAGTTTAAGTGTTTCTTCAACCACATTTAGCATAGCTTCGTTGTCGGTGAGAACCACGCAATCGCAAAATGTCAGGTTTGTAGATGAATGTAACAATGAGTTGTACGGTTCAACCATCAGTTCCGAATAGCCTGGCGATGGGTAGACTGTGGTGGCAAACTTATACTTCTTCCCATATTCATCAGACAGCCGCTCGCATAATGCACTCGTCAAGCCAGAGCCAGTTCCGCCGTTGGCTGAATAGAGTAGTTTAAAACAAGCCAAGTGTTCGCATTGTTCCACCAGAATTCGGATTCGGTCGGTGACCTCATTCAGCTCAAAACGTGATTGCGAATAGTAACCCCGGGCAAAATTGCTCGCAGCGTCCTCTTTTCCCGTGATGAGCTGTTGTGGATGCCATAATTCACGGTATGCTCCGGTTCGAATTTCATCTAGACAAGGAAATAATAAAAAAGAAACAGCTGATAGTCGTAATGTAACAAGTAGGTGATTAGTTTTCAGGTCCATATTTCGACTCCTCATTTCGTAAGATAATTCGTTAATTCGCATTTTGTTGTATCCCCCTTACCTGTACCATTTTAAGCAGTTCCTTATTCACCTCGATGAAAAATAATCAAGGGTCTTTCAGTTAGATTGCCAATCAAATGTCCATTGATTATTTTTCATTTCCGAAAGAAATCAGCTGAATCATGAAACAGAATCACTTCAAGCAGAAAGAAGCACTAGCATTTGTTTGTACGTATTTTTTCGAGGATTCTAATCTTGGGTTACTTTCATAACGATTAACTTAGTTTCCACCAGCCTATTTTCTGTTAGTTGGAGAGAATTCATGACAAGACGAACTCGATTTAGATTTCTGGTCAGTGTTGCACTGAGTTTGTCAATAACCACAATTTTGGGTATCGCAGTTGTACATATCTATAGTTTGTAGAACCGGTTATCGTTATCGGTTAAAGTTATGACTTTTCAACGCGTAATTATCGCGTCCGAATCATCTCATTGCCGATCGACCTACCAATTCGCAGGCCCTTTTCGAAAAGAATGTTTTGTTTTTTCCTAATCAGAATGAAGCCGAATAGTATTGACTCCTTTCTTCAATAAATCTGTCGACATACAGGAATTGTTTGGCAGTTGGGTATTCGCTATAATCAGTGCTCCGCGAGCCAATTTCCTAGCTCCCGTTATAACAAGTCGGTCTAGGGAGTCTCTGGATTAACACATTGTTTGCCCTTATTGTCATGGTAACTGTTTCTAAGACATATTGTTCATTAATTATTCAAGTTATATATGGCAATTAATCACCACAACTACTCGTTTAGCCTTCATCGGCTGCGTAATAAGGAGTGAACAGAAAACAAATCAGGAACAGGCTTGGTTTGACGCTGGTCGGGGATCCGTTGATCAAATCTTCATCCTCCGACAGCTGTTAGAGCTTTCCGAAGGTCGACGATCATCTTGTTCTTGAACATTCATACAGCCTTTGATTCTGTTGATAGGCCCCTAGTGTTTGTTGAGAAATGGAGTACCAGAGAAGTATGTGACGATTCCCAAAAAGTTACCCCATCATAACTCAGGTCGTGCTGCTGCATATGGCTAGCTTTCGAGACCTTTCGTCGTCTCCAGTGCAGTACGGCAAGTCTGCCATATATCCCTATTTCTTTTCAAGCTTGTCATAGAGAATGTTTTGTCTGGTTTTTCAAACAGTGGAGTATAAATATTCACAAGGAACAGGGATTTGGCTTTGTGTATGCTAATGATATCACCTTGCTGAACAATGACGCGTGCGCAAATCAATACGCGCTGAATTGTTTGACGATTGAGGTATTCTTGGGTGAAGCCACAGCGCGCGCAGAGGGTGCGGAGTTCGCATGTCAGGGTCGCCAGGACATTGCTCTCCCAAGAGGGTGCAGATATGGCGATCTCCAATGCAGGCCCGAAGCTCAGAAGGTCGATATGGCGAACTTATTCAATGTTAACAAAAATTTTCGCACTGCAGCATCCCGATACGTTTGTGCTTTGCACCTTCACAGTGCAAAAACTTCGTAGTTAGCAGCAGCCTGTACCTGCACTCACACTTTTTGGTGATCGGTTAGAGTTAGTCAATAGCTTCAGGTTCCTCGGGAGCCTAATCACGCCTGGCGTTGGTGTTGGGGAGGGGTCACTACGAATTACGCAGGCCAGAGCAGCCTTCCCTAACCGTGTTGAGAATGCCCGTCGACTTTCGGTGTTGTATTGTATAGACTTTTGCGTACACTAGATAATGTCGCATTTCAGTCAAAAAAAGAGTTTAACAAATAAATAGGGGGAAAAAGAAGTTAATAAATAAGATGATAAAAAAGATACGCCCATCGCCTCGTAAGGAATATAAAAGCACTCGCTTAGGAATTATCATGACGCATTAGGACAGGCTGCTCAGGAATTCGGCTGAAACCCGGTCACGGTTTGTCAAAATTCGTGCTAAATATGGAACAGTGGAGTTCCTATAAATATTGATTCTGGAGGGTATGGAACGAAACTCGCATCGTGTCGAAATATGAGAGCGACACTTTGAAAGATCGTTGTGCAGAGGGTGTGTGGGATCA
>LUCM01007046.1:44926-90391 GCA_008360955.1 Fasciolopsis buskii
CGGAGTCACAGGGGATCTCTATTTCAAATAAGGGAGAATGACTGACTCGGAGGTAACGGGAAAACGACTGTGCGAGAACATGTAACCACCGGATTGAGGAGCAAATCGTTTGCAATGTGAGTGGTGAATGACTGGAACAGGCCACCGGAGGAAGTGGTCGAGGTGGCGTCATTGCGCGAATTCGAAAGGAGACTAGATAACGCATGGCTGGCTGTGTTTGGAGAGGACAGTGTGTGAATTGTGGGGGCTGAGGAGATGGTCGAGAGAAAAGCGTCTCAATAATTGTTTTCTCTCCTGTAGGGACTGAAGAGGGTTTTCAACCCTCCTGTTGTCGAAGCATCGTCGAATCCAAGGAGCTCTCGGTGCAAGAAGCTGGACGATCAGGCACCTCGTCGTATAGTCCTGTAACCTAACTGGAACTGGAGCTTTAAATCTGACAGTTGTGACAGTTTCAGCAGCCGATCCTATTTTGTTCAATTCTTCTAGAATAAAAGGACAACTCCGTGTATGGATCCCGCGAACGTTCAAACCCGCTGGCAGTTATCATACAAACTTCTTAAGCTACAAGTACCGGCTGTTTTCGAATTTAAGACCGTTAAATTTTCGTACTTGCTTCATCTGGCTCTTTATTTAAGTTAAGGCTATTACATGGTGCCAAAATTACAATGCCAGTGTGTTGCTATGCCTTGAGACATGCTTCAGTAAGGCTAAGTTGTCAGGGAAAAAGGAGTTGTCGCAAGCCCGTCTGGACCTGGGGGAATGATGCACTGGCCATTGATCTGATCTAAAGCGTGCGCCAAGATATCTGACACCTGAAATTTGCGCAAATCGGAAACCCCTAATGTATCACGTCGACTCAAACGTGCACAAACGCCCACATTGCTGGCCCGCAGCATATGGACGTGGCAAGCCCCAGCTCACTCACCGGTCCAAATGAAATGTAAGCAGACGACGTAAGATAAGATAAGCCCGTCCGTCGTCCCTTGAGTGGTCGAGATGAACACAGTTCACCCTTGCTTAACTGCCTGACCAATTGAAAACTGAGATCATCGTTTTTGATGCCGGTACAAATGGTTTATCACTCAAAATTTTTTTCTATTCAGTTGGGCAGCGTTGTTGGCACAATCTTGGCTGGATTGAGGATTGTAAAGACCGTAGGCATAGTCAACACCTGAGCATGTTCGCTTTGGGTGATAGATTAAGGACCTTCATTTCGTTCTAATTTCAGACGGCTTCCATTATCTTCGCGCATCAACCACTGGAAGCTAAAAAGCAATGGCTGAAACTAACCGTTTACCCCGATAATAGAACAAAAAAGTTGTTTTAACTTTCGCGAAGCCTTCAGAGGCGAACGAGGTCATCATTGGAAATGAAGACCGAATGAGAAACAAGCGGTCCAAAGGGCGGGGGTAATAAGCCAATGAATCTTAAATTAAGGGGATCCATTTAAGTGCTTGGTCATAACTAATGTTTGGGCAGTCAACTTGACCGGCTGCAGACCATCGTCTTTCTCGCTTGGTCAACCGTGTGAGATTGGACGGGGACCAAGACGACCTAGATAAGTCAGTCGAGTTAGCATTTGCGATAATTAGACATTGGAAAAGTTGCACTCACAATTATCCCGTGGGCACTACCAAACAAAATGTTTTCCAATGGTAAGGTGCAGCATATAAGATGGTTTTCTATTTTCACGAAAAGACTCATCACGTGGCACAAATTCTCAACTCAGCTTTAGGGAGCCATGGGAGAACTTTATGGCGGTTTCACCTCTGTTAACAATCACAACGGTGCACATTCATAGTGCCCGAACTGGGAAGCGAAATCCTGACGAACGATTTCGATTTAAACGCCTTAGCTTTTCTTCTCCGGTTCGCGTCCCAGTTCGGGCACTGTGGCTATTCCCTGCTGGTGAGTTCAAATGACAAAGAAACACCTACACCGTGCTTTTGTGCTTTTGAAAATGATGAATGGCTTGATGGAGACAATACCTTTTATTAGCACACACCAAAACTGATTTGTTTTTCTTTCATCCCGACATTCTCATTCGCCATACATGCAAAGCTACTTGAGGTACTACGTGTCATTCTTTGCCCATCTTTGGCCTTGCCTGAGTTCCGTTTGCTTGTCCGATTCTCTCCCAGTTGATTGAGAATCTTCAAATCCAAATTCGGGTCCATCCGCACTTGGACTTCATATTCTCCGGAGTTAGGTATAAACACTTTCTTGCTTACAGTTGGTCTAGGTGTATCTGAAATTCGCAATCTTATTCTTGGGTTCTGCACATTTACCGGTGTGTATATATGTACAACCCATGTCCACCCCGATATTTCTGGTGACCCTATATTTCGCAAACCGAGTTACGTCACCGGGTACATGGCAACTTCATCGAATGCGGATGCTAAAACTCCACGGTTCTGTTTCGACTGTTGGTTCACTTTAAATAAGAGGCCATTACAAAACATATACTAACGGAAAACTGGAAGGCGTTCTTCATCAATGCCCCGTTCGAAATTATTTTCAAAGTCTGATCTGCAAGGCACCTATTGGCCTCATATTCAGTTTGTCGATATTTATAAGCGTATCATATGGTCCTTAAAAACACAATTTCTTTCACCCTTATTTTTGCATTAATCGCTTATAATGTCCAAGCGGCCCCTCATTTTCACCGTTGGTAATCTTGAGGATACTGAGTCTCAACATTATGATGTAGTGGTTCATTCTACTTCTCAAGTTATGTCAAATTCTTGTTCGTGCATTTCATTAGGGAGATTCATTCATTTTGGTTTTCCTGCCAATCTGCAGAAATGTGCTCTCAGAGTGAATCAGTGCTGAATGGAAAACCAATTCAGCTGAAGTTTTATTGGCCCCTAAGAGATTTTCGGACTCCGTCAAAGTTCGTTTCCCGGATTACGTCATTGAAACTCGCATTGTTTTTGGGGATATACAGCATTAGTCATGGCCTATCCTAAAAATTTCCTAAATGGTTGATTATTCTTTCTCATTTCTTCCTGATATTTGGTTTTCCTTTTTCTCATATCATTGAAAGTCACTTCGGAAATTTTACCCTGTTTTCAATCAGATGATGGTTTTAAATCTAATGGGAATGATTCTTTTGCTGTAAATGCAGATGGCTCTCTCACATGAACCGGTGAAGTTTTGAAACAAAATGGGCAGCCTAAAATTTGCATTTCAAGTAAGCTCAGAAAACTGGAAACGGAATAATTTTAAACACAAAGGAGAGCACTGGCAGTTTATTAGGACGTCAAACGCCAACACAAGCTTCTCTATGGGACAAAACATAACTGTTGGTACTGATCATGAAGTGTTACTGTTTTCCGGTTGTTTCACACTGTCACCAGCCTAATCATCAGCCCCAATGGAGAATTGCATTAAACTCCCGCGACAACATAATAAATCAGTGAATTGCTACAAGCATCCAACATATATGCTTTTGTCTCGAGATGACCAAACTTCGACATCCTCCCACACGGTGGATTTTTTGTTGGTACAGCCACTCCCGATAAGCTTAGCAGGCATGATTCAAGATGCAGGCAAGTGCATTGGTTTTGTTAACCCTTTTTGATCGTGGGGGCATGTACAGGCTAACTGGTCTAGTCCCTTGTTGGGCAAACGTCGTGCGCTTGCACTTGTTGGTGCTTTTTAATGGTGGCTGGGACTGGGCGGGACAACAAACCTTCATTCACACTGGTAAAACTTTGTGTAAAGCGTCAAGCATAAAGGCATACCTCTGTATTTGTGACTGAAAATCCCGCGTAGCTTTCTTACAGAACACTTAGCGACTTAATTAAAGAAATGCGTTTTCGTTATTTTTGCACTGTACCCCGTCATTCTCAATCGAAACGACCAGTGGTGGATTTCATGTGCACCCTTAGAAGTGACTCTTATTCTGTTAATTCGTATTTGTTTTTTAACGTGACAATGTAGTCGCTAATTTCTTGCCAAAGTGTCACTGACTATTCAAGTCTCGCTGTCCATGTTTCAGATTTTTTGGGGGCGATAAACCTGAATCTTCTGTTGGGATAATTGTTCTACGCAATAGCAACCGGACAGTTTCAATACCTGACTCCCAAGAATTGACAAACCACAAAGGACATGTGGGTCGGGTGAGTATGAACATACAGTGGAATGCCATTCAAAAGAGTGTACACGCGGTTACAGTGGGTAGCATTCCTTACGACCAGAGACTACCTTAGTATCGAAATGAATGGCGTTTTATCCAATATTTTATGACTCCCAGCGGCATATGTTCAGCTTGATGGTAACCTTTGTTTATAGATTGCAAATAAACAACGACGAACAAACGGAATTGAAATAGTGTGTAAGAACGGACGCTTAGCATCATGAAAACGCCGCAACAAAGCTGTTTAAATGTGTATTTAAAAGCAGTTTATCTTACATTTGTCTAACCAGTAAAAGCATAGCTTTTAGATAATTTTGACATTGAAGTCATCGTTAGCAAAGCAGTCGCAACTGTAACCGCTGATCGGATTGAAGATGGGAAAAACAAAGTAGTTTTCACGGACGTAGCAAAACTGAAGAGGATGCTGTTGAACGATTTTATCGCCATAATCCCGTTTACCGAAATAAGACGTGAAAATACAATAAATGATTGGTAATTTACACTGCCTATAATTTATGTCAATGGATATGTACCCCAAAGCAATATATAAGACGGAGTTTGGAGGTGTGCAGCCAACTACGGTCCAACGATGTTGCAGCTTGCCTTATAGACGAAAGCAAGAAATGCTGAAAGACGGCAACTCCATGTGGGTTCCAGTGACGAAGATACACAACCTAGGACAGAACATCACGAAAACCACTATTAGGTTAGAGAACCGTCAAGTAAGTCTCCAGAGCCAGCAACGAGACAGGCTGAACAGAAAACAGAAATTACCTCTAACTTCAGTGGCTCAGTAAAAGTATTATAAAAATACTTTTATTTCCCGAATTACTGGAGGCTCGCTCAAGGCAAGATGGAATTGGTACGGAGATGGTGCAGAAGTTTCACGGTGGAAGAGTTATAGAGGTGCGAAAGCAGTGATGAGACATAAACGGCTTGACTGGCCAAATATTCATTGCAAAAAACGGGCGTATAAACAGGCGAGCCTAAATATACGATTGTTTGTCCTGAACATTCGTAAATTTTCATGTACTGTTTGACTTAATGCGTAAGCATGCAACTACAAAAATCACACTCAGTGGCTGAACTCAAGAATCAGCCTGAATGTGCTCCTTGGTACGCTAAATCATGATGGCTAAATTACCGTGAAAAAGGATGGTATGTCGAAGTCAACCTAAGACCTCGTTACAAAACGCGAAAATGCAAACACGTGAATATGATTATGACAGGAAAAACGAGCAAAAATTCTAGAATGCTTCTGGGTGGTGTGAAAAATATGGATAAACTCAAAAGTTAATCTGTCGACGAATACACTTAACGAACATGCTACAGCAAATTTCAGCTGGCGAAAGTTTGGGACAATTGGGAGAGGGAGAAAATGAATGAAGAATTATTGCGGTATGATCGGAATGAAAAGCACTTTGATTGAACTATATATTAGTAGTGGGATTTATAAACAAGAAATTTATTTACTGCTATGACTCTCTTGATAGATAACAACAATTTGACCGGAAACAAGGGCGTCATACTTGCTGGGGGCTCGAGAACAGATTGAGACCATGGATATGGTGAGCGTGTAGAAAGGGTCAGTCATAAAGTTTGCGTTTTAGATACCCTGGGTTTCTCAGAGGCTCCCGGAAAGTATTCCCAGGTCTTGTTACCTGTTGGCCGTCCGAGCCGTATAACCAAAAAAGAAATTAGCTTATTTACATGACTCCAGTGCACACGGTCCCATTGTAGCGTAACATGGGTTTCTCTCCCTGGATCGTTTGATCAACCGAATGTTGTACGCCAAGCGCGGTCGCCACTTGTGCATTGCTCACGCACTCGCCATTTCCATGCACCTGTTAAAATACATTCAACATGCCATCGCCTTTGAATGTCTTTTTCTTGTACTGGTCAAGTGTCGAGTGCCAAGTTTCGCCTGATTACGCTACGGTGAATCACGGAGAATCACAGCGAGACAGCAACTTGACGTGGTACGACGGCTAGCGTGCCCCCAAGACCCCGCGACCTATAAAAGGTGGCTTATCTCAAGCCGAAAATTCAGTCACGCTTGAAAGATCAGTGGATAGAGGCCTGGCGAAGCAGGCTTCTGGTCCTCCAGTCGGAGGTGATCCCAGTTGGCAGCTCAATCAGAAAAACGAATGGAAGAATAATTGACCCAAGTAGAGAGGCTTCCCCTCAGCCATAACGCGTTGCCTGGCGATTAGGTTCTTCACAGAACCAAAGGCTTTGGATGAGAACCATGATTGTTAATTTTGTCAGTGGATGAACTCCATGGTAGTACTCATCATCCAATCCGCTTGAGCTAAACGTCTACGAATTACTCCAGTTCCAGATCCAGTTACGTTACAGGACTATACGACGAGGTGCCTGATCGTCCAGCTTCTTGCACCGAGAGCTCCTTGGATTCGACGATGCTTCGACAACAGGAGGGTTGAAAACCCTCTTCAGTCCCTACAGGAGAGAAAACAATTATTGAGACGCTTTTCTCTCGACCATCTCCTCAGCCCCCACAATTCACACACTGTCCTCTCCAAACACAGCCAGCCATGCGTTATCTAGTCTCCTTTCGAATTCGCGCAATGACGCCACCTCGACCACTTCCTCCGGTGGCCTGTTCCAGTCATTCACCACTCACATTGCAAACGATTTGCTCCTCAATCCGGTGGTTACATGTTCTCGCACAGTCGTTTTCCCGTTACCTCCGAGTCAGTCATTCTCCCTTATTTGAAATAGAGATCCCCTTTGACTCCGCATTCCAGAACCTTAATGATCATGAAGGCCTGTATTAAGTCACCCCCTTCCCTATGTCTTTCCAGGGAGTACAAGCCAAGCGCCCTTCAAGCTTACTCAGGTCGACATTCCATGTGCTCAAATGCCCAAAAGCCAACCGTGCAAAAACACCCTAAATACTTTTACCAAGCACTTCGCTGATCACTATCAACACATACAGATTCATTACACTGGACACCAGTATTCAGTGCGATCTGACAAATCACTACAGCAGTTACAAGAAGACGTTAGCTTCCTAGATCTAACCGTCCTCTTTCATTGGTGTAAGCACGCACGTCCTTTGGCGCCTTCTCTTGACATTGAACACCGTTCAAAGTCCTGCCAACTCCGACATTATCTCGAGATCTCTTTGTTTGCCTGGTCTGTTTATTTTACCTGATGCCAGATGTTGGGATCCCATTGTGGCGAGGGGATTTTGCTCTTCCTTCCAAGCGTTAGAATTGTGTCCAGGTTCAACCGGAAGATCCCGCTCGACCACATCAACAATAATATTTATCCAGGATACCCGAAAGGATAGCCTTACTGCTTTAGCTTGTCCTAATAGCTTGATGTCATCGCAACAATGGTGGAGGGCTTCTTATCAATCAGCTCCATCTTCTATAACATCCATGAGGAAGAAAAGTGGCCCTAAGACCCCCTGAGGAACGCCACTATTTAGTCAATCTTCTGTATCGAGAGAACCGCTCGATATCGCTTGAAAGATGACCTTCATACATTGTGCTTACCAATTATTTCCTTTCATTTCACTCGACAGCCTTCCTTTTCTGGTCAGAACAAGCTGCGTACGGAATCAAAGACCTTCTGATAGTATAGATGGCAGACTTCTCTTTTTCGCCTCTTTCAATTCTACCTATACTCCTCCCAGGAAGACTTATGAGTCACCAAGAAAGAACGTTTGTGCCACAAGCCGCTGCTGCCTATCTTAGTACTTGTTGGCCTCTAGGTGATTGATTTTCCCGTCGTGGAAGGCATGGCGGATTTCAAGCTCTTTGGTCTGTGGCTATTACAGGTGTCTGTCCTCGCCTTTGGAACGTATGGCGTTACAGTCATCAGTCGCGGAACTGCCTTTTTCCGCATAACGATCAAGACCTGGCGCAAGGCTTCACTGGCTTCCGCAGCGCTTTATTATCGACTGGCGATGATCGATCAGGCCATGCTGCTTTCGCAGTGTTCCATCTATTTTTAGCGTTCCACACTTACTTCTCCTGATCGCTCCATCCGGCATCCCCACCAAAAGGGTGAAGGGTTCAAGTGTTAGTCCCTGTGTCTCTTATCACGTTTACCTGCAGGAAATTGTTCAACGGACTCGGCTTTCTCTCTTTGTCGGGCATACTATCCCCTGGTGTCATTTTACTCCACCTACAGCCTTTCGCAAAACAACCTTAGATTGCACGTAGTTGTAATAGGCTTTGGAGTTCCTGTTAGCTTCCCCAGCGACCCACTCCTCGAAAGTGGTTTGGCACTTGTCTGCTGGATGCGAGCTTTTTTCTCTCCCTATAACTCAAGTAATCTCTGGGTGGCCCTGTGTTGATAACCTCATAGGAATTACTGGGTTTGCCGCCTTCTGGCTCTGTGATCCTACTCATCTACCCATGGTTGGTTAGCCTTTCTGTGAGGGATGACTAAGTAGCATTTACATTTAATATCACAACTTTGCTACTTCAATTGACATCAACACCTAGACATAACCACAGAAACGACTTGCACCACCAAAAAACACCAAATTTAAATTAAAATATTATACGATGTCAGGAGACCCAGGTGTTTAGCAGCTACTGTTTTCCTTCTGTGAAGTTCCTGCCATATTTATCAGGGCTACCAGTCCCTGCATGGTCAGTCGCAAATAAATTACTGCGTGGTCACTCCGGCCTATTGTTCTTCCAATTCAAGGCTCCCTATATCACCAAGTCAAAGGTTGAAGATACTTGCCCGAATCTCCATCTAGTCGCTTAGGAAACGTGTTGGATCATCCCACTCTCGTGCACGAACTGCAGGGGCTGATGTCCAGAGATACACTCCGGGCCTGTCGCACTAACCCAGTCAATCTTCGGTGCGTTATAATCTCCCAGTATATGAACCTTATCCACAGGCCTTGCAACCACACTAATAAAAAGAAGCAGTTCACCGTCCTCCACTTGCGTCGACCCCGGACTAAGGTACACACCTACAACTGAGATTCATGAGCCGCCAGTTGCGATGAATTCCACAGCTCGTATGTTTGGGATATGCAGCCTGTTGCCCTCCTGCGCCTCGTAGATTTCAGCCACTACTATCAGGGTCCCCCCACCTCCCACCTGCTCTGTCCGTTCTGAAAAATGAATAAGCCCGTTCCAACAAATTACTGTCACCCTCCTTCGGGGGCAACCAGGTCCCAGTGACAAGCAGTACATCTACATCTGGGGTCTTGAATTGTGGCTCTGGCCGCTTATTACCCACACTTGCGGCATTTGTGTAGGTCACCGTTGCAACTCACGCCCTCCGTCCTATTGGGCGCTGATTGGGAAGGGCTTTTGCGTGCTCGACAGGACTCCCGATGCCCATCGAGCTCCGCACCCTCACCATCGCCCTCGCGTTCTCCTTATTTTGGCTTTTCTGTCTTATGGCAGCCACAATTTTAGATCCATATTTACTAGCCCATGGTGGGCCCGCCTACCACGTTCACATTTATCCCTGCTGCGTGGAGTGGCGTTCACTTGCCCTCCTTTGCTCATCTTTTGGGTTCCCAGTTTGAGGACCTTCAGCCGCGCGGTATTGAATCCTGGAGAGCCCCCTTTGCATCCTTAGCCTTTATCCTGCTCATGGCAGTATCAGCCGTCGCTACCGTGATCACACCTCTGGTGATCTTTATTCTGTCAGCTGATGCCAAAAACCTGCCCCTATTCCATGAAATAGCCAATTCCACCGGCGTCGTTTGTTGGTCTCGGCATCCAAAGTCACTGTCTCCCTGCCATTTTCCCAGGTCAAGTACCCATTTGATGGCACCATGTTCCGTTATTTCCTCCGTTCGGAGCAGGTTTACTACATGGTACCTCGCTGCCCTTTTCTTTTGCTTCCCCTCCTTCAGAAATGGCTCCAGGGTCCTCGGGTAACAATACTGCGATTTCTACCCAAAGCGATATCGCTAGATTTTTGTACGCTATTGAGCTCTTGGCTCATCTGTTGCAGGGCTTGCTCCACAAACTTCGTCCTTGCACTTATCTCCGAGTATCTTGTGGTACTTCAGATAATCTTTTCCACTTCCTGGGTTCCTATACTCGTGCGCTTGCGGCCCTTTCTTCACATGCCCCCTTTTATTGCTTCTTGTTCTCCTCCCAGTTTGTTCCTCTCCATTGCCTCTGGTCCCCCTAAGATAGTACTGTCGCTTTACCGCTATCCACGCGCACATTCTTCGAGGGTTCTATGACTTCCGGCCCTAGTCGGTCATCAGATCCTCTGCTAATAATCTCTTCCATTACTGCGTGTGCCGGTGCCAAATCCTCTTCCTCCTTAATGTCCTCATCCTCTGCGGCCACTAGTAAATCATTTTTAACAGTGCCGCCTCGCTCAACGCTCCCCTATATTCTGCCTTTCGGCAAGTTTTGCAATTGGCATAAAGAGGTGTTCCCCAGGATGGCGCTTCCTGGGAGCGTTTTGCAAGTTGGGCAAACCCAGGTTACCTAGCCGCACTGAGATTAAACCTCATAAATATCCTTCCTGATGCCTCCACATGCACACTGAAATCATTTTCCACGCGCATCACAGCGAATGCCTGCTACCACCTTGCCTTTGGGGCAAGTAGGTCTCCCACACTTTGCATCTTGTCCAGGGCTTCAAACTGAGCTTCTAGCCTGTAATCCCTTCTTAGTCGGTCTAACCATAGATTATGGCAGTCCTGATTCAAGTGAAATTGGGGGCGAAGATACTCGCTTCTGGCTCAAGTCCAGAAGTGCGGTCATTCGAGAGCAAATACTGTGCAGTCGCTTAGCTTGATGCCCACGTGCGTTCCCAGATAATTAGTTCTTGCTCTTCCCGGTACGGGATTTCAGTCTACGCCAAGGCGAAGCACGGTTGGATTCTGCATCGGTCGTCGTGCAGGACAATCAGGACCACACTGCCCGTTGCATCAAGCTGGCAGGATAATGATAAGTTCCCTACTGCTCAGAGATCACCGCTTTTATTCAACCTGCCTCATACACCCTAAAACACATTCTGCTCGCCCCATTTGCCTACTTGTTTTGTTTCAGCTGATAGGGCGCCCGATACTCACGACGGTTCATTGTCAGATAGCGTGGTACTCATCTTTCAGTTTGTCAGCTCACATTTTCTCAAGCCTTATTAGCTTCTGAATCTCCATTGCCCCAATGTGCGCAATTTAATACAGGCTGGCCAACAGGCGTGCTCGGCTCTGACTGTGAAATCACTTCCGATTGATGTCTGCTGCGTCTGAGGAACACAAACTCAGGATTTCAGTAGATTAATTTAACTGACCGCGCTTGATGTCTCGTCAAAGTATTCCCTGCATACTTCGGAAGACGCAACGGCTCAAGCAGTGGATCTACGCGTAATATCAATAGACTTGAGTAAGACGGCCGAATCAGCCTTTTCAGACTGCCTCCCGGTTAACGGTCGTTTGTGCTTTGTGAGATCAATCGACTTTCGGAGGATAGTGCACAACCCACTGCCCTAACGCGGATCTCCTATAACGTTTGCCTGCTCTTAGCCTTTGTGATCAACTGTGCGTCATTCTTACTCGGCTCCGTAAGACTGCAACACTGACAGCTTTGAAATTCGACCAGTACAGGGAAAAGACAGTCGGAAGCGATAGCAAGTTGAGTATATTTTGAGAGGAGCGTGCAAGCGGAGCAAGCGAGAGCAACGCACAGTTGGCGACCGCGCTTGGCGATCAGCGTTCGGTTAAACAAGCAATCCAGGGGAACAAGTCTATGTTCCGCTACATGCCTTTATTCTTGAATAAAATATTCCCTCCCCGCAACCGTTGATGCGTTGACGAATGCCATTCTATCCGGGTAAAAGCAGTGACACATCTGTGAGGCTTATTGGTTAATTTAGATGGTATCTGTGGTCTCGTTGATGCCCTATTATTTGCTTGCGGCAGATGACTATATCATTTAGGCGACTGAATTGGAGATCCAGTCAATAACTCGTCCTCAGCGGTGTACACAAGTTGTGGTGCCTGAAATGAATTGTCTAACTGTGGTCTGCTAATTAGGGTCTCTAATCTACGCAGACTGCACAGACAACAGAAAGATTGGCTAGTTTAAAAATCAACAATCAAAACAAAAGAACGCTACTGTTACCGAAAATTACGTTAACGTCATTGAAATCAGCACATCCTGCCGAGTAAGAAACAGTAAAATCAGAAAGACTTAGCTCCAGAAATTTTTTGAAAATGCCCAGTTTGCTAGTTTGATTAACTGGACAATCTACCGGCCCGGTAGCACAACACTTGCGGTGATAAATTTTGTGCACAGTATGAGTGTTCCTTTACTTGGCGGATGAATAAGCCAAGGAGTTGCAAAAATGCTGCTTACAGGTGACTTTCGGCCTAATGAAATCGAGTGCAGTTTTGACGGCCGCCGGTCAGAAGCGATGTTTATCACTCACAAACCTTCAGATCTTCCACCTTTTAATTAAGGCCGGACGCCGTACAAATGCACTAAAGGTTGCAACTTGGGAGACCCAGCCACACCGAGTGGTGGGTCAAACATTGTTATGGTTCATTGGCTGAAACATCACTCATTATTACACCGTAGTCACCTGAGACCACGCCGGTGGAGTGTCCCAAGCGCTGGCCATGCGGATTGCGTGTTCTCGTTTGCAGCTTGTTTCCGACATAGAGCGCTTCTAACAAGTGATAAGCCGTTGCATACTTTGTAGCAGTTCAACTCCTGGGATTTTTTTCTCCGTTATAGTTATATGGAATTATACCAGCCGTGGTCGCACATTTTTCTCTGACCAAGCGTTTCCGTGTTATCCGAGAGTGCCACCATTACTGTAGTGCCGATATAAACGATCAGCCGGGACTGCAATCGTTGAAAGGGCATGCGCACATGATGACGTGCACCCCTCTCCTCTGTTTACTGCCATATCCATTTTACTGTTTCCCTGAGCATCTCACTATGGACTGGGCCGACCTATTTGCCGTCAGGCCTCGGATTTGCTCGGTTAAGCAATTGGATGATTGCTACACCTTCTCATCGGGTCGCAGTTACTGTTTAAAACGTTCTGCTTGCTTCTGTGGTTCAGCACTATCCACGGCTTTCCGGAGGCGGATACTGTCAAGTGGTCATGTTTACTGAACATTTTGTTTACACATTATTATTACGAGGGCCCTATTTATCAAAGCTAAAGAAATTGCTTTTGCTTGTTCCTTTAGCGTTTTGGTTCGGAAACATGTTGTGGAGAAAATTTTGGGTCAGTGGGATTCAGGTAATGACGATTGCAACCATGGTAGCTTCCAAAGTGCTTTATTCTATTTAATCCATCATTCAGCTCCGCCCCTGTGAAATCACTAATAAATTTTCCACCAAAAATATGCAGTAATCTGGGACTGTCCTGGGAATCGGATGGGGGGATAGCGCGATACCAGGTAGATCAACGAAATCAGTGGCTGTCATTCAACCCCATGGAACACGTGGAAACAAGGAAGGTTTGGTTGCGATGACGTAAACAGACGGACTGACAACAGATTTCTAGTAGATAGCACATAAACACACAAAGTTCTAGAATGCCCAGGAGGTGATGGATAACGTTACGTACGAACAGAATCCGGAATGAGGACAGTGTGGTCGTTAGGGCTGAATTTCTGCTTTTGGTTAGTTTAAGCTTTCTGGTACCACTGTTAGATACTAAGACTATTAAAGAAACATCTCTCGACTGATAGGCTCGTCCTATTTTATGAAACCAGGTTTTGGGAAGTGTGCTACTTCTCGGAGATCCTCTTTTTTGTTCAACCCTTCTTTTCTGTCTCCAACCGAATCGTTTGCTCCCTCTGTCTACCCGTAGTGTACCCAATGATAACGGGTCCGATAATCATAACGGTTTATTATCAAATACCATAGGGGTTGGATTTTAGTCTGCTCACATTTTCTCAAGCCTCATTAGCTTCTGAATCTCCATTGCCCCAATGTGCGCAATTTAATACAGGCTGGCCAACAGGCGTGCTCGGCTCTGACTGTGAAATCATTTCCGATTGATGTCTGCTGCGTCTGAGGAACACAAACTCAGGATTTCAGTAGATTAATTTAACTGACTGCGCCTAATGTCTCATTAAGATGTTCCGTGCCCGCTTTAAGAATGGAGCAGCTGGAGCTGAGGGTCAATGCGGTGTAGGAATAGTCTTTTGTGGGAAGTCTGAAGCAGCTCTTTTAAACTGGATCCCAGTCAACAATTGCTTGTAAGTCATGAGACTGCGAGGATCAGTTGGCATCCAGAAGGATAGTAGCTTTAAGTGCAGCTTTTCTGTTGTCTCGGCATAAGCTCCAACAGACAGCAGCACTGACCTAAAAAAGACGAGTTTTACGATGACCTCGTCACTATTGTTCGGAAGAGCAAATGCCCTCACATTGTAGTGTCAGGGGGTAGTTTTAATGCACACGATGTGGAACATAATGCATCGGAATCCTGTTTAGGTGGGCGGTGCGCCTTGCCTGCTGGGCCAGCAAATAACGAGAAAATATTTCTTTAATTCTGTGTGAGAAATCATTTATCAATACCCACGACGATTTACTGGCATAATTCTCGTCGCACGGCGCTCAAGCGTGCTCTATCTTCGCAGCTTTCTTGCACTAGACCGCTCGTTTCTGTTGCATGGATGCGAGACATGGAGTATGAGTGCCTGAGATGTTCGCCGCTTGAAGCTTTTCAACTACTGACGTCCATGTAGCATGGCTAGGACTGGATGGATTGATGTCAGGATTAGGAATCTAGTATTCAGTGCCAGTTCTAAAACTACCTTATCTCAGATTATGACACCCAGTAGACTACGCTGGTTAGGTCACGTGTTGCGTATTAAGAACACGCCTACCGTGTCGTGCCCTATTTTGCGTTCTTCCTACATACTAGAGGAAGCCATGTAGATGTCAGCAGATGACGTGGCAACGTGGAATGAGAAAATGTACAGCGAACTTAGGTAAAGTAGGTGTCTCACGCCTTCGTGGTTGGGGTCCGAAAGACTCGTCGACTTGCTGGCTGGAGACACTGAATGATATGGCGTTGAATCGTAAACAGTGGCGATCGTGTTGTCATTTTCTATCGAATCAGAATGGTTGAAAGTGTGTTTGTACAGTTAGACCGTATTCCGTTTGTTGGCTTCAGCGGCATATTTCCTTTCCCCACCGGCACTATTAGACCGTCCCAGAAATCAGAATAGCTGGTAAGGTTTGCCAAATTGCAAGAAGCATCGGAATAACAGCAACGGTTTCAAAGACATGAGATTATCAAAAAATATATTGTTTCATCGCACGGAAAACGATGCTGCAATGGATACAGCATTCATTATAGCAAAGCGGAAGCGTCAGAAAATGATCTGAAGTGCATCAACGAAGCAACCGGCTTCTTGATGCTGGTCCAGCCGAGCACAACCAGAATTTCATGAAAACGAGACCCTACCGGTAGGCCACAGTCTGGCTGAAGGACAAGGATGCAATCAATCACGGTGAAGGTCAGTTTGACTTACAGTTGCGTGCAGCAGACGATTGGTGAATAAAGCATCAGCCTGGACGCGACAGATAAATGTAAACACTAAAACAATGAGGCAAGTTGATACCATCCTAAAGGGATAAATATTTAGATACCATTGAGTAAGAAAGCAGATGCAATCTTGCTTGCAGCCTGCACGAACGTGTGAACAGGTTCCTTAACATGCGTACGTTCTGGTGTGCTCGCTTCTTGTGAATGGGCGTACGCCCTCAGAGACTTTCATTTAAGCCCTGGGTGTCTGACCAGGTGTCCGCAGTGCGCGCTGAGGCATTTACCGTCTATTCGGTTTTAGACGTACCGACAAAAATATAGCAAGGTTTGCATGAAGGGTACCATGTGCTCCATAGATTAGTACCCATTTTTCAGCGTTCCGGCTGGCCCGGATATTCTAGAATCTCGCTGACCTTTGGGGAGACGGAAGGTTAAGAAGTGTGGTCTCTATGCAGACTACACATTGTTATGTAGGCCCCACGAGGCATCCTGGGCGGCTTCCACGGAATACGTGAGCGCACATACGCATTCTGTTCAACTCGATGTAAAACAGAACAAATTCTCATCAGGTTATATATACGTGACAGTATAGATCACGCCCCCAAGTACAATAATTTATCCATTAAAGACAAGCGCGTGGCTGATAAAGCAGAACGACTAACTAAGGTAAAGAACGGACATTTTTGAGGATCAACCTTAGAAGGACATGTCCAAAGGGTTTTGTAATTGGTCCGTCGTACTGCGCAGTCCAAATTCACTGGGTAAGAGATTAAGCATAGATAAACACTTATGGCAGCCTACTATGGAGTAATCCACAGGTGCCCGGAGAAATGTTCCACTGTTCCGGGGAGTGATCCGGGCGAAAATGCCTCGTGGCGGTCTGAGGGATGCAACTTAAGCATTTCGAGAAATGTAAACTCACTATTCAACCGTTTGGGGATGAATTCTCGCAGTTTTGCTAACTACGCTCTCAAGAAAGGAGAAACATTATGTTGGGCTGGAATGAGTCTCCGAGCTACCACAACAGATACCAAACGGATTCCGCATAGACGGCTGTTTATTATCAAGCAGCACCTATGCTGAGGCTCTAGCATTAGCAGATGGCCAGACATTTGCATCATCCTAAGCCGGATTCAGGCTTACAAGCTGACTAAGGAATAATGGAACAGTTCCTTCGCACTGGGCGAGAGAATTCGATCAGAGCGATAGATGGCGGAATCTTTCCATTGCAAAAATGTCAAGTCTCAATCTGGATATGAAACCTGACTGCTTTTTCTACAACCATCAGCTAGAAGTGCTTGCCACCACAAAAGACTGTTGTTATCACAAGCATCAGCGGTATGGGTTCCAAGTTCTCGGGTCTATCAATATATTTTACTTTTAGTAGGAGACTCCGGAGGATTGAATGGGATCAGTGGCAGGCGGATCACAACAAATTCTTGTGGGAATTTAAGCCTGCTTTCTACCAGATCCTTTGGGTACCCGGAGCCAAATGATTTGCTGCGGAGGCTGGTCGGGAATCAAGGACTAAGCGGTAGTTATTCACTGTTGCTTCATACGTCGGATAAGGTGCAGTAGCACAGTGGTGGTTTGCGGCTTACAAAGCAAGTTGCTCGCACATTGAGACGCGCCAACCCTTTGACAGCATCGATGAATTCAACTGCTGTGCCTTGCATGAAGCTAACGACGGCTGTGGTAACTATTCAGCAAGGCGAGACGATCAAGATAAAAACTGAATCAATTTTCATTAGATCAGTGTTCTGGGCGGACTCAGCTGTTATGCTGTATTATATAAATAGTTATGCGGGAAACATTTTCAATTTTTGCAGCCAGATAAATATCAAGAACCCACCAGCGCTCATTTTCTGAAAGGTGGAAGCCCGTAGCCGGAAAATAACAACCCGGTGGATGTAGCACTGAGGTTAATGAAGTCAGATAACGGTTGTAAGAGTTGCGTCCTTTGGGCCCAGGCTTTTGCGAGACCGGAAAACTTCAGGGCCTGATGGTATCAGGGAAATAACTGGCATACCGTTCCGGACTGTTACTCGTCCGGCTGCCGTCACCTAGATAATTCCGCAATTACATCAGATTTCCGATCTATGTACGTTTTTAAAGCTTATTAGCGTTTGACTATTTTCTTGTGAACTAAAAAGAGTATCAGAAGAGAAGATGAAGAGCGGCTTTGATTGCTTCTTTTCAATCTTCAAAACTGGTTTACATATTTGGAAATTTAGATTGATCAGAATTATCTGTAACCGCCACGATCCTAATACTCCTGCTAAATTGTCGTCACAGACCTAATAATTAAGTATTACCGTGAAGTTATTGAACCTGTTGGATACTGTCGAGGATTTGCCAGATTTCTTGTGTGATTCATGGCAGAGCGGAAATCAGGCGAATATCCAATAAACGGTTGATTTTGCTTCATGGAGGTGGTTGCCGATTGTCCGCAGTAGATGTCCTCTTGCCCCCCTAACATACCAGTTTCTTCGGAAATCCGTTTGCAATTGTCAGCTTTGGCTACTGCAGCTGGAGGCCCGGTAGTAGTTCGACTCTCTGCTGCTTGTCACTGAGCATTGGGTTGACGAAGAATTGTTTGTTCTTTTCGAAGGGTATTTTGCGCATTGTACCGCGTCCGCCAATGATGAGAAGATTTTAAATAACCGACTACTTTTACCACTGACGGGAAACGTCGGGCGGACATTCCACGATCTCGTGTCCTTACGTATAGAAGAATTCAAATGCTAGCTGTCACCGTATGGAGATGATGGAAAGTTGGGTTTGTGGCCTCGAAGAAAGCAAAACCAATGGCAAAAGAATAGCGGATGACTTAATCAGGGATATCTGGCAATGATGACCGCGGAAAATGTCGCATGAATCAGTGACCATCTGGGATTTGCGGAAGGGGTATTCCGTAGAAAAATAGTTAGCTGTATCACTGTCTAGCAGAGGGCTTAGATGAGACGTGTGCAAACCGTGCTGGCTGGTGGATGACCATGGTTAGCAAGCGGTGGTTGAAAGTCATTAGTTCTCGTGACTTTTCCCGGCGTTAAAATATATTTTTACCAAGGCGCCTCTAAGACCGAAGGTCGTGCAAACCCTGAGACTTTTCGATCGCTTTTGTATTATTTCAGAGAGGGACGGGTTCTACAGAATTTCCGACAATGACTTCCATTCCCAGCCATATCTCTCAGCTTCTTAATCGCTTGGGCCCAAACCACGAAGGCTGGAGGCACCAACCAAGGCCAAAGCCGAAACTAAATTCTTCACATCTCTAAGCAAAGTCAACCCAAGACCGCCACGTTGGTTCTCCCAGCCTTACTCGGCACATGCATAAGCAGCGTGAAAAGGTAAATTGTAAGCAGACATGTGCATCAAGTGCCCGAGCCGCCGAAGGCAACATAGATGTCTGACCAAACTCAGCACACGACGATGCACTTCGTCGTCGTTCACCCCATGTTCCCACCGGACACGAACAGTGATGCGGAAGTGTCGATGGCCGAAAACAAAAGTCCTGAAGTAGCCTTGAAGAGATACTTTACATTTTTAAAGTGAAAAAGACATACCGTATTTAAAGGCGCCAATCGCCAAGGGATTTGACGCGCGTTGTATTGCCTTTATGAACCGCAACGCTAAATTTCTGCTAATCTTTTGTCTGCCCTTCTGAGAGACGTTTTCAAACCATGCGAACTACTCGTAGAACCAATTGTCTTACCGCGGATCTCCTATGACGTTCGCCTGCTCTTAGCCTTTGTGATCAATTGTGCGTCATTCTTACTCGGCTCCGTAAGACTGCAACACTGACAGCTTTGAAATTCGACCGGTACAGGGAAAAGACAGTCGGAAGCGATAGCAGGTTGAGTATATTTTGAGAGGAGCGTGCGAGCGGAGCAAGCGAGAGCAATGCACAGATGGCGACCGCGCTTGGCGATCAGCGTTCGGTTAAACAAGCGATCCAGAGGATGAAATCCATCTTCCGCTTCAGAAGCCTCCTCCTGGAGGAATGTCGGAGAAGAGCCATGATTGAGACCATACGGAACAAGCCGGAAACTAGCGGATGTCCTGGGGCCATTGCATTGATCACCAAGCTGAAAATATGCCGCTCTTTGAGCGGTCCCGTGAGTGTTAGTTGTTGGGAGCTGACCGTGCGCCGGCCACCTAACCTGAAAGCACCATTAGAAAGTGAACACAGGTGTGACACTCCGGCCTAGCTGCGCCCACACAGCGCTGCAGCAGAACTGCCCAGCCGATGCACATCGGTCAATACGGTGAATCTGACTGCGTCCCACAGCCACGGGTCACACCCTCTTCCAGAATCTTTGCCAGGCTCGGTTGAAGATGAGTGTTTGGATTTGGATTCTCTTCGTCCTCCGGTGTTTTCATAATGTCGGCCATGGGGCCGATGGCTGTCTTTCTGGCTTCACTGGATTTGTCTCGGCCTTGGGATTCTTACGGGAGAAGGTAAAACATAGAACATGTAGAAACGGACCAGCCAGCAGGGGGACGCTAAAACGCCTCTGAAACGGTCCGGACCGCTTTTCAAAGTGGCATTATGTAATGATGTGTTTGCTAATTTTATTATAACAATCAAAAGTTGAACAATTTCGGTTTTTTTTCTCTCCAAAGGCTGAAATGCAAAGTATATTAATGATTTCACAGCTTGAGAGCCGCAGTTGGTAACTTTAGGAAATGTGGTTAAATAACTACCTGAATAGGCCATAGTTGATGATTTTCGTACACGAAAACTCCAAATATTTATAGAATATACGAAGAAATATTCCTTGACTCCTCCAATTTTCTAGCGAGTCCCACTACGCAGTTTTAATTAGGTCTAATTGTGAAGGTCATTCGGTCTCTTGACCCGCTGGTGAATGCTTGCTGCAGGTGAGTTGCACTATGGTGATCATTTTTTCATTCGTTTTATATTGAGTGGACGAGCGAGTTTCCCCATTGGTTGCATGAATACATGTCACTTTCGTTAGTGAGTATCTTACAGGGTGTTATTATTGACACCGAAACATTTGTTTGAGCGTAAATGTAAGATTTGGGTTAGGTTTATGCTTCGAAACGATTTTTACCGTTCCGTGCTTACTTTCACTCGGGCAATCATAAGACTCACCTGTTATCTGCCGATTATTACTGCGGATCATCTGGACAATATTCGTTGAGAACGACAGTACCTGGTTTACGGAACTTACTTAGATCAGGAAACATTAGCTATTAGAGAATCAATTACAAAACTTGCTTGTTAAATTCATGTTTGAGATAGTTTTCTGAACACCACTGCCTAACCTATTTTCCCCTGCAATTTCATTTTGAGTTTCCGTATTTCCCTTGCGTCCCTGCAAATAAGGCGCGATATTAATTTCCACGTGAAGCTGCCTATCTCTTTCGTTATAAACTTTACGGCACAAAATGAGTTGACGAATGGCTTCAAGTAATGCTCATATAGGTTGACAATCCAGAAAACCGATGTGAAGATGAAGAAAGGAAGCGATGAGGGTTGCTGCCTCCCAGGTAGAATCAATACAGCCTTCCGATTAAGAACAATCGACCAGAGGTCTATGTGGTTTGTTCTAAAGCTTTTTGTTGTTAAATCTAAAGAGGTGGTGGCACAGCATCTTCTGACTCGGAAATAATGTGTGGATAGTTAGTGGGAGTAAGCTTGGTATGTGCGACTGAGGTGCCAAATATCTCGGGCGGTTTTTGCTGGTAAAACAGCTTTGTATCACTAACTGATTGTAGTGACGAGGAACCAGAAGAAACTGAGGATGCTGACGCATCAAACAGGGGCGTGGCTGATTCCTGGTCAAATTAACCAGCAAAGGACACCCGTAAATTAGATCATTCCTATAGTGACTGTATACCATTTTAACTCCTGGAGGAGAAACCCCGTTACGGACACAGGGCAATGATGAAAAAGTTAAAGGTCAGTTATACTTGGGATTAAACTTTAGCTTCACATAGACTTGGCTCCTGCGATATCTGTAATTTCTGTCAGGCGTCAAGCGATGTTGCAAATGAATTTATCAGTGTAGGCAACCAGAACCATGCCCAAAGTGTTTAGGCAAACTCCTTCTGAATTACCTATGGACCCACGGATCTTACTAGGATCGCCACGGCACATGGTGGAGAATGTTGTGGGTAGCGGCAAGTATATTCATTTTGCACCGGAAAAGTGCGCACAGCGAGCAATGGAAACGTACCAGGTGACATCCAGCAACAAAATCAAAAATCAGCTTTACGTGGACGGTATTAGTTTGTTCCGTGGCTCATCGCAACAATTATGGCCCATCCTGGCTAACACACTTCAACCACTTTAGCAAGGGTTCATTGTGCGGCTTCACCATGGAATGAATAAGCCATCAAAAACGCAGGGGGCCGTTTGCTGATCTCATCGGAAACCCATTGCTTCCACCCCATTTGGGAGCACATGGGGGCTAAATTGTCCGTAAGTGTTCACTTTCCATTATCGTTCCGAAACGCTGTTCCAATTAGCATTCTACCTGGTGCTGACAAAAGAGCACCGAAGCCATCCACCAAAACATCTGAATCCTGGGGAAAAACTCTAGGGAAGTCGCTGTTTCCCAATTTTGACACCTCAAAATGTTTAGTGTTGCATGTTTCCGTGAAGGACGAACTGCAAGAAATGAAGATTGGTTTGTTCTGTTTCCGATAGATGACTGCAGATTCCCGAACGCAGTCAAACGAATGGGGTCTGCCTGTGGACACTTTGTCCGAGTTTCCCAGTCTTAACGAAAAACTTCGGAACCTCATATATTAAGACAGTGGAGTGAGTTCCATCTAAAAATCTATTAACTTTTTAACGCCCAAAATCTCATGAACGCACGGGTATCCACTTTCGGTAATGGAACCCGAGATGTCATGTGTTACTTAACGAAAACAACTGTCTTGTGTCGGCTGAATATGAAAGGAGCTTATGGGAAAAATCTTTGTCTGACACGAGATTTTATGTTTTGGTAACAGGTAGGTTCAAGACTGCTTGATTCCAACCTGCAGATATTGTTTGCCCTATAGGCTACCCAGGAGCCACCGTGCAAACACTGCGTCCAACGCTGCAGGTACTTTGCTCAAGCCAACGTCAGAAACTCAAGGACTATTGACGTTCAATTTACCGTAACAATGGTGAATCGCCCACAACCTGCCTTTAAAGTAATCTGCATTAAGTATTGAGATATGCATGTATCCAAAATGTAAACAATGAAGACGCACATATCTGTCAGTCCTACATATATATACCGCGCTGCGTTATTTCTGCAGCCACATAACGCTTGCTTTTATCCATTTATATTGCCACCATAAATATATTTGTCAGTTATATTAAATTAATAGTGCCATTTCCCTTTTTCCAGGTTGAACATGAATTTCGACAGAATTTACCGTCAACGACCGGCTAAACTTTAGCTGCAACCGAAAATTTCGCATTCTTGAAACATTTTATTTTCGAAATTTGCTACTAAGTGATGCATACATACGACAAGGATTTTTGTTTCTTCCAGGCGGTTCCACTTATATGGGTGGTGCACTGAAAAAGGCAAACGTGTACTTCGGAACGTTGCGGCGGGTAGTAGGACGTGGAATTTAAGTTCGTCTTAGGCATTCCGCGCAGGCAAATAGATTCGTTGCGAATCGCGAATGGAAAGTTAAAATTTAACGCTACCGGCGACTACAAGGATCGATTTTTGGAGAGTTCCAAAAGGACTTAAAACGGTCCCATTTTTGTTTCAAAGGGGTATATTTGGGGTCGTCCTGGGGAGGATTTGATGTGGTTTTCCGATCTATTTGCGAGCTGTTTCAATGAGTTTTGGGAGCATTTCTGCTGACGGTGGATGTTTGTGAGCATTGGCCGATGTTTGACTTGGCGGTGGTCACCTAACGGCGATTAGCGCTGCCCTTGTAGGTGTAACATGGGCGCAGTATATCCATCAGCGCATGAATTATCCCGACAAACATGTCATCCTATTAAGTACAGAGATGCACTCAAGTATTCATCCGTCTGATGTTAAAATGGTAACAAAATCAGAGAAACGCACTGGTTGCCCCACCCTGCGGCCGCTACGCCGCCTCACATATCCGGAACTTCGGGGTCTGATTGGTAGTGTTGTGGCTTTAGCTCCACAAGCAATCTCAACGGGCGACGCTGGTAGTGGCTGGGCTCAACCAGGTTGACGGGACCCATCAGATAAAAGGAGCCCGTCGTTAGACCTGCATTCCATGGTGGCAGGTTTAATATGATCGATGTACACCGTGTCGTGTCGGCCGGCAATGTCCAAAATGAACGTTTCAGGACCGCGTCTTACCACGAGAAACGGACAAGCATACGTTGGCTGTAGTGGTGGTCGGACAACATCAACGCACGCGAAAACGTTAGTTGAAGTAATCAATGCAGTTCGGATGTAGATCGAAGGTCATTGGTCCCGCGGTGGATTGGCATACAGCAATTTCATGTTTTGTGCGAGAGGTTTTGCATGGTCACTGTAGTTGAAGTGCGTGGGTCTCGCTGTTGACAACAGCTCCCCGGAAGTGTGGAGCGTGCTGCTAAACAAACTCTTTCGGCGTGGTAAAAATTTCTTTTTCGTAACCCAAAAGATAGTTCGTACTCCCGAGTCTCTGATTGATAGTGTTTGAGCCTAAGAGTACTGCTTATTGCAATTAGCAGCCTCCGCACTTCGTTTTTGGGGGCGATGTTAGCCAACGTTATGGGACACAGCTGTTGGGGCAGTGAATCCCGCAGCGAAGAATATTTACTAATAAAAGGTTTTGCCCCGATGCCTGTTCTTGTTAAGTCAGTTTTTATTATAAGTTGAATGTTTTGAAAGGATTGAGGAGTGAGATTTCCCAACTGGAGGCCTGAAATGCAAGTCTCACGGGTGATTAAACTATCGAATAATATTAGGTTTGCCTTCGCACGCCGAAGCCACATGGGTTCAATATTCGACAGTGTACATCCTTCCTTATAACTTAGAAATAATGAAATGCCTGCTAGCCGCCTCGTAAAATACGCTGAATACTTTTAATTGCAAGTATTTTACACTGTCTCATGCTGGAGCAGATTAAAGAACAATAAGCTAGAACGGGTCTGATTTGTGTATTGAAGAGGCCTGGTTTACTCTGGTTCAGCTTAAATGTCCTATGTGACAACCCAACTATTTTATTTGCTTTCGCAATTTCGTACGTGCGTGTTCTGTGAGGCTGAATCTGCAAGAGTGGTTTAGATCCAAATCTCCAAACTTGTTGCTAGTGAGAATGACTTGAATTTCCTATGAATATTGCGCATCTGTAGCAAAGGACGCAGTTTTTTCGGCTGATGCCTTTATCATTCATTTGTTGGTCTACATCATCAGATATGTTAAGTCTTGGGTTATTTCGGCGATGGAAGAGCCTCAAGCCTCAGGCTGAGAAGTAAACAGTTTTGATTTCATGGACGAATTGGTGATTAACACCGTTTCTGATAATGCCGAAGATATCATTCACGCACAAAAAACTGTGGGGCCTAGCAAGTTACCTTGGATTACGTCATTGATTACTGGCCTTTGGTGGGAGGTGTAACCATTTACTTGTACCGCTTGATTTCCGGATGAAAGATACGACGTCAACCATGACCGTATACGATCGATGGTCTCGTGACATTTGATGTCGCCTATCAGCCTACGGTGGAACACCCTATCAAATGATTTTGTCATATCGAAATAGACTACTGTCACCGAATTTTCGTTGTTAGCAGCCTTTGTGGTTGTGTTTAGACAGGCATTCAAACATGAAGAGCAACATTGGCATGCGGTAGCCAAACAAATAAGGTCGCGGCCTTTGGGTGTGAAGAACGCTGGTTTAAATCCTCCCACCGTTAGTCAACTTTCCCACTTGGCAACCATCAGCTGGTCGCGCTCTCCTTCTTGAAAATCAATGTACATTGCTGTTTCATTATTAAAAGAAGTAAAAGATGGAAAGATTTTTTCGGAGAAAACTACTTTGGTTAGTGTGTACACGTTTGTGGTCTATAGGATGTGCCACGATCGCTTTTCTAACCAAGCGCTCCACGATTCTAGAGAAAATTGCGACACGATTGTGTGGCTTATAACTGGTCGGGTCAAGTAGTGTGCCACGCCCGTGTGGGGATTATGGCAGGAGTTTTAATAAAAGTGAGAAGGTATAGTATTGAACAGGGAGGCTGAATGTGTTTGCTGACAGTGTTAAGATATCCCCCCACTTAGCGTGAGGATAACTGTAGGCAGTTAGGCCCGTCCGGGGTGTTAGCTGACGCCCGTTTTTTCTGGCAAGGGAGCCCTCACTTTCCATATGAAAGAAAACGTTCAGGATGTCTTCGAGGTCATGCATGGCGGAAGTTTACTGTCAGCTGTTAGTAAGGGGCAAAGAACGTGTCAAATGCTTCAGTGAATTGTTGAGGGTTATTGAGCTAGGGTTTATTTCTAGGTGGAGTGATGGATCGGAGTAGCTGAGAGCCAAGTGTGGTTAGCTCTTCTGCCCGAGTCCCGTATGGGCCGGTTTGGCTGACAGCACGTAGCTCTTGCATTTAACTTAAAGAGTCTGTTACCGTTTCAACTTTTTTCACAGAAACAGAAAATTTCCCGGTTCCAATGAAGTTTTTCTCATGTTAGAGAACTTTGCAGCTTAATCGTCCATAACTGTTTCTTATAGTGGGCATAGTGGTAGTCTGTGCCAGCATAATTCTATCCGGCATCGGTGCACGAGTGAATAAGGCTCGTCATCTGCATTTGCGACTCACGTAATGGGAAGAAGGAGTCTTTATTACAACTGCCTGAGCAGACTTAGCTCGCCATGCCAGTTTGTCCTAAAGCATGGCCTAGAGATTGGAGAAGAGATGCCACTTTGAGAAGGCATTGTGAGTGTGCAGCTGACGTGCAGATGATGGCATCCAGGGAAACCACTTTCAGTGGGTGTGTGGACATGCATTAACCCTATCTTGAAGTTTGGATCCAGAATATTTCGGTCGCTCTTCGGATCGGATATATGCCGTATTCTTTCTCTTTGCTGAATCTTAAAAACAAAATTCGGCAGTAAAGGTGGACCAGAAAATGCCCTGAGTACTGAAGTCTCCCGCCACGACTTCAGAACCTGGTTATGTGGAAGTGTAGTTAATTTCGCCCGGTAAGACTAGGAAACCGTTCCTACAACGGACTGTTGGGCGGTACATGCATCCCATCAAGCGCTTTTGCCACCAATATCAGCCCTAGGACACGGCATCTTGGGCGCAATGTAACTGAGATTCCTGGCTCAACAAGGCTGGTATTGAATTGCGGACATACATGCGGCAGCGGCCCCACGATGACGGGGCGGATACTTCTGAGCGATTGATGTCCCGAAATAGCAACTAATTCCTCTGGAGTTTTACCAATAATTCCAACTTTGGTCTTTAGCAAGAGACCGTTATTTGAGGAACGTGTTATGATGCGAAGGGATTGTCCTTTTATTGATACAGGATGAGCATTTATTAGAAACATCGATAAAAACGGGAATCATTTTTACTTTCTGCTATATTTTAGATTTTTTGTGCTTCACATTTCCAGCCTCCCCTATTCAAGAGTGTTTTGTATTGGTTGAGTGAGGGACACTGGCTAAATGCAGGATGACGGTACACCGGCAGCTAGCGGACGAGGGCAATACAATCCGCCGCCTTTACTTTCAGTCCCAGCGGAAGTTCCCGTCTTCGGCAACCGATATTACTTCCCCCGACTGAATGTCCTTGGTAGAGAAGCAAAATGCAGCGGTACCGAAACCGAAGCAATTTGGTTGTTGCAGTGCTTGCCACGGGGAGTTTTAGCAAAGTGCTGTAAGATGAATCTTTCGGTGGGAGGACGGCAGGTACGGAGAAAACGGTTAATATAAGACAAATCGCTTTTAGGAGGAGTAACGGAGCCTGTATGAATGTTGTTGGGAATGCAAGTCAGTGCTAGTGTGTGGGTATAATATTTGCATGGGCACTGAGGGTTGAGGAATGATCGGCGAGCCATGGGTAGCCGCTGGATAGATAACCTTGTTCCGCTTCCGTTCCATCGGCTAATGATCAAAACCGACTGGTCCGCGTAGGTTGTAAGATTATTTGTGTAGAGGTGGTCGACAGTTGTGGAAGACAGTGAGTAAGAAGGCTCGAAGTGGACAGTTAGAAGCCGGCGGTTGGGGGGCTACTAAAATACCGTAACGCAGGAAACATATGGCGGTAGGCTTCTGAGGATAAAGCTTGCGGTCGGTAGGTGTTGACTGCTGGTTGGCATTCAGTGTTGTGATATGGATTCGAGACCACTGGAAGGGCGGCATTCAAGAGCTAGAACCTTGCTGCTTTTAGTTTGAGAAAAGCAGCAGCGTTCTAGCCCACACAACTCATGTTAGACTCCTACTACAATTTGGCAATTTTTTACATGCAAAATGCCGAACTCGACTATGGCCGCTACTAAAAAGATTCAGTGTTCATGTACCAGACATCTAGTAGATCTGTCTGTTACTATCTCTGGTCGTGAAGATCATTTCAGCTAGACCCGCTGTGGCTTCGTCAACCAAGAAAATTGCTTTTTCTACGGAATAATCAGTCCCAGTAGCCCCGGAATAAATTTTGCTGAAATATGCTTTTACCTTTTGGGACATGGCCTACTCCCTGCCTGTCCTCCATGCGAAGTAATCTTTTATGGCTAAACTCTTCTGCATAATCTGAATTAAACTGTGGAACAGGTTAGCACTCGACAATTTCCCCTTGACTGGACGAATTCCGGCGGGAAACAAATAAAGTTCTCATATTTCATAAAGTCACTGAATTGTGCAATGATCTCATATCCGTACATAGTAATAATAATAATGTATAGTTCTCGATTTGCGAGAGGTATGCTCGAGGCAAGATCAAATTTTCACAGGGATGGTGCACAGGAAATGCGAATAATAAAATCGTAGAGGATTTTTCTGGGAACGAGGTTTCGAGTTTTAAATGAAAGTTAGATAATAATTCGCCAAGCGTTTTCTGTGGCTGATTACCAGTCTTGCAGTGCGAGTAACATTAGGTTTCAGTGCATCAAAGATTTTTATCACCAGCGCAAAATTTGGCTGGAAGGCAATGGCTGTTGCCGCCAGTTGGCCGGGATCCTCGAAAATCGAGAGGGTTATATGGTAAAGATGAAGCTCAATATGGATGTCATAACGGGACGGAGATGAGTCAGAGCCAGATTGTATATCATATGAAGCAGTATAAAACGCAAAACATCTGGAAGCACAGTCGGTTGAGCAAGGAAAGCGGTGAAACGGGATAGGAATTGTGTAATCGTAAGACTAATCCATGACGTTTGTTTTGGGTAAATTTGATTTCATGAATTTTCATCTTGGTCCTCAGATGAATTTGGGGTTGGAAAATAAGGAGGACCGGGGTCAAATAAGGCAATGTCTGGTGGACTCGTGTGGAAAACCATTGCCAGGAGCACTGGTCTATTGACAAATTTCGAGGATCGAAATAGAGATTGATGAAAAGTGACAGTCCTCAGCTGTTTTCGAATGTCAAGATGCATTGTGAACGTCAGTTTATATCAGATGCCAATATAAACAATGTTCTTTGTGAGTCCTTTTTATGGTTTTGGCTGAAGAATTTTGGGACGGACCAAGAGGGATCCAGTACAAAATAGTGCACGTGAACGTATGAGCCAGGGTGCCATCTACCAAAGCAGTGTTAGTGGGTGGGGCTGACCGAGTGCTGGCCAACCCAACCTGAATGAAACCTTTTGAGGCTGAACGCAGGAGGTGTAATCCGCCAACTTAGCTGCAACCACCCACCGCTGCAGCCCGGCGTGCGTCCGCCAATACGGTGGACATGACCACGCCCCGAACTATTGTGGTAACGCTGGTGTAATCATGGTGTGGAGGAAGGAATGCAACTATCTTATGAGCGGGGTAAGGGAGACGTCGTTTTGGGTAATCGAAGGCAAGCCAAAACAGCCCTAGTCAGAGCAAGGGGCATCTGTTTCCATCCAAGCAGACCTATACGGCCTGGAAGAGAAAGAAAAAAGACGGACGGCAATGTGGCCAAGCTGGCAGCTGCGGATTAAGCAGCGATCAATCTTACGAGCGGTTCGGAAAGGGACGTTAATAGAACGCACAGTTAAAACCAAAATATATGGGTGGTAACTGAAAAGGAGAAATGGTCGGGGCCAGCAGGTATGGTAGGTGGAAACGGTCATGAAGAGAAGAGAAAATACCACGTAGGACTCTATGTTTGTGGATATCGTAGGAGATCTTGATTTTCTAAAATGAGCAGAGATATCGATGAGGAGTGAGAAAGAATGAATCCAAAATGTTGGCCTAATTTTTTCTGGAGGGTACCGTTTGGATCTGTCAGAAACAAGGTGATTTCAATGGGCCAGATTCATTTACTTGGAGAGTTGATGAAAAGCAAGGGTTAGGTTGATAATGAATGTTTGTTTAAGAAGACGGTGGCCGGGTAAGGTTGCCACACCGGTTTGGCGACGGTGTTGGAATTAGTTAAGTGAATGGGTGGGAGAGAGTTGTGGGTGAGCAACCCTATACACAGCTAGAACGATAGGGTTTATGGATGCGAATTCTGACTGTTGACTGATAGGTATCGAATTTCAGGCAGAAGAACGATGAGATGCATCCGACGTGGAAATGAATGCAAACGCCTAGCATGCGCTGGCGCCGGAGCTCTGTTTGAAGTGACAGAGACTAGGTTGATTCCAACATGGTATGAATAAGGAGGTTTAATTCCCTTTCCGCAATGAACGAAAAAGTGACATCAATACGTTTTTCAGAAGCCCAACCCAGTTTCATAGAACCGATCCTCGGGTGAGTATGGGTGGTGAAGATTAATGAGAGGGAGAACAGCAACTACTCTCAGTTCTTCTTTTTTGATTGCAATAGATAATGTGGACAAAATGCGCATCTGTTGGGGGAGTTTGTTCCGTGATGACGAATATCTAACAATAAAGAATCTGGCCCTGACGGAAGTCTTTGGAACCGAGAGAGTTACAGCGGAATCCGCACTTCGGAGAGAGCATGGGAGTGGGTTTCTAACACGAGGCACAGCGACGCAGCTGTCCCCTGTGATAGTATTGTTAGTCTTATACGTCGGAGCTATAAGGAATCTAATTTCAGCGACTCACAGCGCTCCATTTAGTTTGGGTTTGCAGAGTAGCTAATCAACTGCCTGGTAAATGCACGGTGAAGGTTTCCTAAAAAGATGGAGTTTTCTTTCGTTCAACTTCAGAGTTTTGTGTAACAACCCCGCTAATTTATTTGCTTTGCTGCTTGTACGAGAGCATGCTCCGAGACGTTTAAGGTGCAGGAATAATTTAGGCCCAGATCGCAAACTTCGCAGTTAACGGGGATGGTTTGGTTTCCAAGCTTGAGTTCTCTTGGGGTATAATGCATTTGGGCCCCATGATGCTGCTTTTTTCAGCGGGAAATTTTATTATCCAGTCATTTGCCCAGGAGGTGAGTGATGTTAAGTCCTGTGATGTGTGACGTATGGTAGATTCTAAAGCTTCAGGGCGGAGGGTGTACACAATTTTGACATCGCCTGCGAAGAGCAACATGGTGCCGTTTCGAATAACATTGAAGACATCGTTAATCCCCACATGAAAATGGTCCCCGTTTCCGAAATGCATGATTCAGGTACTCAGTTCAGCTTACAGCCCACTCATGTTGATGGAGCTCCATCCTGCGACTAATAATTTGATGACACTTCATGGCCTGGATTGCCATTTTTGTGCGCCCTGACCCATTGCTAGTTTACTTCTAGTAAGGCATTAAATGAAGCAGTCTGCGAGCTATTTGATTAGAGTCACGCGAGTACGATTGTTCCTGTCGGTCTCCATTATATGCCCTCAGTGGAACAGCTCCCAGATCGCCCCCTCCGGCTCACTGCTCTCCTCCAAAACGGCAAACGATGGAGAACCATACGGTGCATATTCGGGAGCCGGCGGCGTGGCAAATTAACAACCAAGGAAATTTTCAGTTGTATATGGCATGAAGATCCGCGTCCGGATTCCCTTTTTGGTGTTGCAAAAACGATGCTCCTGACAAAAAAAGGCCTGGCCGGACGACGTACATAATCGTTTGGATGTTCCTTAGTTAGCCTGCTTATCATCCGTGTGCTCTCACACCAGCCATTTTGGAATGAAACGCGGCCCGATGAATCACTTTGGCCGGTACACATCGGGAGGGCAGCTAGGCTTCAGCCTTGCCCGGGTGCGCCTAGGATGGCGGATCACGACTCCTGTGATCACCTCTGAAGAGCTTTTCTCAGTTTGGGTGTCCAACGCCGAGATGCCATTTTTGTGGCCATATCTTTAGTCTCTCCATTTATGTGCACCACGATTTACCGGTTTCCATCTACTCTTTCCTGAAAATCTCACTCTTACTAAAAACGGAAGTCGCCTAAGTAATGTTTATCGGTGTGTGAAGTATTCAATCACATCGAATTTGTATAACGCAAGAAACGGCGAGCTTCTGGTACCATCGGCCTTGTTCGACCTTGCGATACGCTGCAAAATTGTGTTTCATGACGCTGTGATGGGCACATCCGCCGAGTTTAAGGAGCGGTCTCGTCGAATTTGGTCGATATCATTGACCAACAATTGGGCCTGTGTTGTTGCGTCGAGGTCGATGTTTGTTGTCGCCGCCAGATGAAGAGGTTGCACGGGAGAAATTACATCAGCTACGGAGCTGTGCCCCCCGAGACGTGTATTTTCACAGTGAACTGTGAAACAAGTTCAAGTGGCCAATTTCCTATGGCGAGTACCTGTCATGGTCTGAGTGTAGCGCCTATACTAACGGTTTGCGACCCGTGAACCACTCAAATGGGCAGATTACGGTGCTTGTTCTTAGTGCCGGGCAGAAAGGTAGACAGCAAGCAACTCTCGGCCAATTGCGCTGTATCTAAACCCTTATGGTTGCAGCCGACTGAAAACGCATGCTAAATGATTCTATGGACCGTCGACAGAGGCTAGCAAAGCCGACAAACTGTTGTAATTGCCGATAAGAATGAGGCTCTGGGTGGTCCAAGATAACAGTTACCCTTTTCGTCTCTGGAGCTCCACCTGACGACCAGACGATTTGGTCTGAGAATGTGACGCTGAGCTTTACAAGCTCACCTTTCGAGGCTTTAATCGTAGCGCCATGTTTGCCAAGGAAACCCAAGAAAGCACATGAGTGAGCTGAGCGCTGCTCACCCGAGTGGTTTGCAACTAGGATGTCGTCCGGATACACAGGTACATTCTCTAAACTTCGTGCGTTAACCTTTTAAGCGTTTGAGCCCTGTTGCTGATCCCGAGGGCATCATCACGAAGTTGAGCGGTGTAAAAGGCTCTTTCACCGCGGGTTTTGACATGTCGGTATCCTCTTCTGGGATCCGGTTGTAGGCCCGTGCCAAATCGATGCGGCTAAAATCCTGCAGTCAGACAACGACGTGGTAAAATGCTATGTGCGGGGAATCGGAATTCTATTGGAACGGTGACTCTGTTAATTGTTCTGTGGTTGCTACAAGGTAGCCACTCGCCATCCGACTTAGGGGCCATGTGAAAAAGGGGAGGTCAAAGAACTACTAGATGATTGGAAGATGCCTACCCGCAACGTGTTCGAATCCAGCCTTGTGTAGGCGAACCATTCAGCGGCTAGGTAACTATGCTGACCAAAAGTTGGGGGTCCTGCGGTCCCTATACGGCGGGTTATCCTGTTATAGATGATGGGAAGTAGACCGGTGTGTCAGAGTATGCCCAGATGATCACTAATTAGCTCGTTGTATGGCTGCGGGACCGATAGTTCAGGATACCGGGGTGTGAGTGGGTTGACGACGGCGTACGAGCCGATCACGGTCAGCGACGTTTGACCGTTTATTATCTCCCTCTGCCTACCACCGACTAGCAGGTCAAAATGCTTGAGGAAACCTATGCCGAAAATTTGACGTGAGATGTCGGTGACGATGAACACCCAACGAAATGTACGATTCAGTCGTAGATCGAGGCTGAGCGAAGGATATTCTCAAGTATGGCTACCGGTGCCATTTGCAACCCGTAGCGTCTTTACCTGTTCATCAATCGAGTTCCTCGGGTCACGGAGGATTATACCAGCCTCGGCACGTGTATTCTCTTGGATTAACCGGTTAATTGTCAAGTCCTTAACGTTTAGGAGGCGACAATTGGTAAATAACCCGGTGTCGTGCAAAGCAACCACCGACCGGGAAACCAGTTTATCTTTCTCTCTCATTTGAGAAAGTGCGCCCAGGTCATATATTTTGTTGAATTCCCAAATCACTTATGATGCTTGCAGTAACGTTTCACTGTTTGCATGAAAGGTCGTTTTGGTGAGGGGATACTCTATTTGCCTCGTCGCGGGCTGAACCGATCTCGTCGCCGATTTCTATCGACGACTGGTTGCTGTGAGGACAGGTCAATTCTTGTCAAGGCAGCCGTTGATTCGTATCATGCAGGCGAGGATGTGGGTTCCAATGTCGAAAAAGTGTTTAATGCGGAGACACATGGGCTATATGGTGATATGATGTCAGCAGCGACTTCTGCAGTCTCCTCTAATGAATGCTTACGAGTACGAGCAAGCAAAGGAGGTAAAAGCGGCGGGAGCGGTTTAGGCCGCGGCTCTTAACATCGGTCTGACACCGAACGGCGTGCCACTGAGACGTCGCATTTCCCGTAGTAGCTCTGAGGGCTTTCTATTACCTAGCTCAACCTCTTGAAACAGCTACCGGATCCCCTGATCGTCAGCAGGGCAGCTTGAGTTATAACAGTCTCCTTCGACGTTTCATAACTGAGCGGCGATACTATGACGTCCCTAACCTGAGGAGTCACACTAGGCGGAAGACGGACAGGGACCCATTTAAAACGACTGACATTGTCGGCTATCCCGTGATTCTGAAACTCCAGTTCAGCTAAACTAAACCAGGGTGAAGGATCGAAATGTGTGAGGGAAGGAGAGGTAGGACCACAAATGTTGAATCTGGCTACGGATTTAGCCCTCTGGAAAAGTCACCGCATACGAAAATTACTTTAGTAAAACGTGCTGAACAGCCTCCCAAAGAAAAATGTGGCTAGTAACAATGAGCACGAAAAGCGATCGGCAACAAAAGACAACGGTAAAATTTAGATGTTAAAAAACGGCATACTGGGAAACTGAGATTCACGTGACCAGCCACTCACGTGGGGGTAACTAATTTGTAGAACACATTTTTTAACGTTGGCCCCGTATTTCGTTCGCTTGCTGTTAACCGTTGTGAGCACTTGTTCGTCACTCTCAACCCAGACACTCGATCATTGCAACGAAAAGGCACACGGAAGTGGAGAGAGATTGAGTATATTTAACAGAAGTGTGTGAACAACGTGCAAGTGTTCACAGTGCTGGGCGGTCGACCTTTAGTTAAATAAGTTGTCCGAAGGAACAAATCCATGTTCCGCGGCGAGTCGGGACTCAGGTAACTACAAAAGATAACCTATTGGTGGGAGTGTCTGTCCGTACGATATTATGAAATAATTGATCGCGAGTACAATGAATGTTTCCTCGTCGCTGGAGTCGAACTTGCGAAAGACCTGAAAACGAAGGAGAATGCAAGATCTGTCTTGTGCGCATGGAACACATAAACACATTAATACAAGTGTGAGGCGATTTCTCAACTCCATCGGGATTTCTACAACAAACCAAATTGAAACTGGAAACAAAAGCTGGAATTGATGGATTTCAAATATTGCCCATACAGCCAAAACAAATCTGGACCCCAGATGGACCGTTGCGGTCATTGCTGTCGTGTGCAAACTGAAGTGAACTAGACCTCCTGTTGTCGAAGCATCGTATGATCCAGGGAGACCTCGATAAAGAACCTGGACAATCCGGCATCTCGCCGCCTAGTCCTGCAATCTCATTGGAACTGCCCTATGCAAACTGGGCTTTGCTGGTCAGCGATTTGTTTGCACGGATCTCTTTACGTGCTCCCGTTCGTCAATCGTCCCGCAAATTTCGACTTTTTTGGTGTGGATCCTGCTTGGTCGCTCTGGTGACGTTTTTGGCACTACTTACTTTAGTTTTCTTATCTAAAAGCATTTAGTCCTCTTATGGGGCTGGTAATATTTTGTCATGATAATTTGACTGGGGTTGCTGAGTGCGTTGTGGCTATCCGTTATGTTTCCGTGGTCATCGTTTAGTTCGACGCCATTCAGGATGTCGATAAACTGATGTCCTAGTGTATCACTTGCTTTTTTCTATTTTTTATTGCGAACGACTAGATTTTTTCAGGTTTTCTGACCGGTCAAGTGACTTTACCTTCGTCTCATTCTGTTTTTAGCCTTACTGGGCCAGTACCACTCGGACCCAAACCGTACTAACACCAGGTTTAATTCAGAAGATTCTCGTTATTAGCACATGTTGATTCTGATGTAGAAATTTATTTTACTTACTTGCATCGGAAGTTTGCTGATGTCTGCCAATTCTATGCTATCAAATAATGGAATATCCCAGCCGGTGTTGTCACCACAACAACAGGTGTCCAATAATCGAACCAGAGCTGTTTCTTCCTGCAGCACTTCTGGAATTCCGGTCGCTCAATATCAGCAAAACTATTCACAGTCGTATCAGACTTTCCCACCGATTCACGCTTCGTGGGCCCAAACCCAACAGGGAATGTACATGAATGTTTATCCAGGGACTAGCATTTCGGAATTGGACGACCGTAACGTGAATCAGTCAGGAGAGGTACGTATTTTTTCTCGGACCTTGTTGTCCATTCCAAGTAATGGTCTGTTCCTGCGCTTTCATGTTCTTGGTTCTTTTGTTCGTTCTCCGTCCAATCATTTCCCAGGAACACCCCACTTTTTATTAGCAAAAGTGGTCTACAGTGCACACGTGGTCAGATGACAGTATTGAAGCGCATTGAGGGAAAATTCACTCGAGAATCAGCCTGTTGATTCTGCTTTTAAAGGGAGAGAAATTGTTGGCAGATGAGTCAACAGAGGAGAGGTGCTACACGGATTTGTAGTTCTGGAGAAAAATATGATTGGAAGGGATGTGCAACAATTTCTAATAGAAACCTGATAAGGACGGCTAGGAGTCTAAGAGTGGGATAGATGGTCGAAGTTCAAAGCTCGGGGGACTAGCAGAACGGGCTTTGAAGTACAAGCCCAAATCATAGCAACAGAAAGGGAGTAGTGAAGCAACGCCCGCGATGGACAAGTAGCTACACTTGAATATTTCGTACAACTCTAAGTGCAGATCATCTGCCGTCAGAATCGTAGCAAAGAATAAAACAATGACCAAGAAAGAGGAAAGATAACAAACAATGTGCAGTTTACCCAACGCGAGTCCTATCATTCTTCATCCCCACACCATTGGTCACCTATCGGGATCCATGATTCCTCTGTAAGCTTGATCCTACCCGGTTGCCCAAACCAAAGTAGAGGTTTGAGTTGGGGATCCTACCCCGGGGCCTTGACCAAAGTGCTGCCCACAATGCATCAGGATCATCTGAGGGACAGTTAACCCACTGGTAGCCTAGTGGGCTACATCGATTGGGTCATGTGTTGCGTATTTAGAACACGCCTGCCGTGTCGTGCCCTATTTTGCGTTCTTCCTACATACTTGAGGAAGCTATGTAGAAGTCAGCAGATGACGTGGCAACGTGGAATGAGAAAATGTACAGCGAACTTAGGTAAAGTAGGTGTCTCACGCCTTCGTGGTTGGGGTCCGAAAGACTCGTCGACTTGCTGGCTGGAGACACTGAATGATATGGCACTGAATCGTAAACAGTGACAATCATGTTGTCATTTTCTATCGAATCAGAATGGTCGAGAATGTGTCCTTATACATTTAGATTGTTTTGTATGCTGGCTACTACGACGTTGTCTTCATTTCCCTTTTATGTAGATCTACTGCCTACGTCTTTTGTATATTCATCAATTCTGCACAAACGTAACTGGGGAAAAGCAGCGGTTAATATGGCTTGCCTGAGGACTGATTTTTTATGATATAGAAATTCGAGGACTTCCGGAGAAAAAGTGAAATCGCAACAACAAACGAATTGCCATTCGTATTAGGGTTGAATGTGCGTTTACAGTAAAAGTCGTCCAATGATTAAATCAGTTTTAACATGTAATATTTATTAGTTTGGCAGTTTATGAAACATTGGCACCGGTTTATGGTCCCCCATTAGTACTGTGAACCGTAGAGGCATGAAGTATAGGCTTTCCACAACACTTCACGATACGAAGCGTAGTAGTAACAAAGAAGAAGAACCATGCAGAAGGTCTCAAATGCAAGAACTCCACTGACTGCGTCATTGAGCCATATCATCTATTGTCTCCAATCATTGCTTCGGAGAATCTAGACCCAACCCGGAAGTATTACTACACTGGTTAGAGTTTTAATACTTTCCCCCATGTCGACTGTCTTCTTCGAACCATCTAACCATTACCTGCCTCGAACAACACTACAACGAGGCAGGCATCCCAAACCATAACCTATTCTGATTCAGTGCCTTTTCTTAAGGATGGACTTAGCGATCAGGAGGGTCGCAGCGACAGAAGGCGCATTTGGAGTTGGATATTCGTACGAAGTGGAGCATGAGATGAGACAATGGGAAATGAGCCCAAAGAAGATAAAGTGATACTAAAGAATTAAACAAGTAATGGATACAAGAATTAGATGGAGATTGTTTGAGCAGTCTCCAAGACGATTGAGGATGGACGTCGGGAGGATAACCAGTTAGTAATGTTTATTCGCAGTAGCGGAAGCCCTGGTTTAATGTCCCTTAGTCTAGTTATCCGATGAATGCTATAGCCAGTCCTTGTTGTGGACGTGGAGGATGCTAATTTTGCACCTCAGGTTTGTTATGGATGCTAGCTCAAAAATCGCCAGCTCATTATTACTTGGGTCGCGGTATGGAGTACAAAAACCGATTAAAAGGAGAGAACCAAGTCATCATCCTGTTTGAAAACGTCCTTTTACAAAAAAAAGGTCACGCACCAAATTTGCAGAAGCAGTAATGCAATGCTTAGTTGGGGAATTGATAGTGGTTTGTGTCTGCCAGGTGTGAATTTTGCGATACAGTCAGAAAGTAAAACAAAAGAAGATGAAGTGCAGATAAAGTTAGAGCCAACGCTTTAACTCAAATCATGGGCACTGGTAAAGGCAGTGAAAGGTTGAGGCATATTTTTAGTAAGTGAGGCCAGGTGACCATAAATAGCTATTAATTCAAATGCGCTAACCATGGGGTATTAGCCTAATCCTGAGTGATCAACTCGTACACTCTTCGACTGGAACCAAACAGACTGGGTCGTCATCATTGTTTAGCGTTAAACAACAAGGCAAGCCTTACTGACCACTGCCTTTTCTCTATGTTTCTATAGAAAGAGTGAATATCCAAGGGGAACAGGGAGTGGACCTATACAGGGGTTAGAAGACAAGAATGCTGTTGTAGCCAACACACGGAACACGGTCTGACTGTACAAACACACTTTCAACCATTCTGATTCGATAGAAAATGACAACACGATCGCCACTGTTTACGATTCAGTGCCATATCATTCAGTGTCTCCAGCCAGCAAGTCGACGAGTCTTTCGGACCCCAACCACGAAGGCGTGAGACACCTACTTTACCTAAGTTCGCTGTACATTTTCTCATTCCACGTTGCCACGTCATCTACTGACTTCTACATGGCTTCCTCTAGTATGTAGGAAGAACGCAAAATAGGGCACGACACGGTAGGCGTGTTCTCAATATGCAACACGCGACCCAACCAGCGTAGTCTACTAAGTTTCACACACTGAGACAAAATATTCTGAGAGCCGGCACCTAGTATTAGATTCTTGACCTCCACATTACTAACCCGGTCACTCAAACCAATCCTAGCCATACTACGTAGGTATCGGATGTCGAAAACCTCCAACCGACGAACATCTCCCACACGAATATTCCATATCTCGCAACCACACAACAGAACTGAGTGCACTGCAGTATACACGACCTGTCAAGTTCAATGAAATATCAAGCCGACGCCACATATGCTTCAGTCCAGCGTAAGCTGCTCGAGCTTTGGATATACGCGTGTTTACCTCCACTACCTAGCCACCATCGTTCGACACGCACCTACCAAGGTAGGCGAAACGGTCCACAATCGTTAGTTCCCATCCATCCAGTATCAAGTTCGGGACTATTGTCGTTCAATCCTGCAACAGCACTTTACACTTTGAAGGTTCAAGGCACATGCCGGACCGAGCTACAGATGTCGAGAGTCTGCGTAGTGCACATTGTGCATGGTCCGCAGATTCGAACAAGGCACACAACGTCATCTGCGTAATCTAGACCATATAGCTATTCACCATTTCCCGGTTCGACTCCTACATCTTGGAGATCTCTTAAAGTATCCTCCACCACCTCGTCCATGGCGAAGTTGAACAGGAATTAATGGAGAGATGGGACACCCTTGTCGAACGCCACTAGTCGTTTCTAATGAACGTGACAGTTCACCGTATACCCTCACGCGACCACAGGTATGCGAGTACAATGCTCGCAACAGGTTCACGAACTTCGTTGGCATACCCTTCCGGTGGAGAGCACTAAGTGGTGCCGGTCGATCCACGGAGTCGAAAGCACCTTTCAAGTCAAGGAAGACTACGATCGTAGGGCGGCGGGGTGTGGCGCGTTTCGAGTATCTGGCGAATAGTGAATAACTGGTCGATGCAACTTCGACCTGGATATATATATATATATATATATATATATATATATATATAACAATAAAGGTGTCTGCGTATTCTGAGCCGGAATTTCTGTCGTGCCGAAAGGTAAAGCTTGAGATCAGCGCCCAACAGTGTATGATCCGGGTCGTTGGCGTTTCCCGTTATGCCACCATGGTACGCCCGCAGTCTTCAATCGATATTATCAGCGAGAACGCTTTTGAAGTTTCTAGTAGATTGGTGTCATTCGCTCATTTGGATATGCTTACTGACCAGGCACACGTTTGATTTAACTTGTGGTCTCGTAACCTAATTTCTCAGATACTGTTGAACGTTTTATATCTTAATCTCTATATTTTTTGTTTCAAAAGATGTCAGTTGACAATTAGAATGTAGATGCCCGGAGTTTAGGTTTCATTCAATATGTAATGAAACAGTAGTTGAAAAATGAATGAAAAACAGGATTAGGAAAATTTCAGGCTAACAAATACAAACATGTCATTGTTTTCATCCCGGTTCTGCATCTTTGTTGTTAATAGAATTACAAATACCAACACAACGTTAAATTGTCCGGAGTCGCTTCTCAATTGTCCAACCAAGGCTATCACCCTCCTGGAGGCCTCTCCGGAAGTGCACACGCTACCCTTCCAACCATGAATGCCCAAGTGCCGTTTGCTGTGGCTGCACCGCCAAATGGTTTAACCCAGGCTCCTACCAGTGTCCCCACTGCCGCGACTTCTTTACGCAACGACCCTTCAAGTTTGCTACATTCGTCCACTTCCCATCCGACGACCCCAGGACAGTCCTTGTTTGTTCATGGCTTTGTCGGCCAGCAAAATATAGCTAACCAACTTGGCCAAAATGCCCTCTCACCGTCCTTCGTCACTGAACCACCAGCGGTCGCACCAAGTATACAGCTAGGATCGTACAATGCTAAGCACAACGCCCAGCTGAACGGGTCGCATAATCCACGTGCATTGCAGCACACACCAGCCACGCATCCAAGTTATGCTACTGCTTTACCCCTGCACCAAGCGCCAGCGGGCACGCATCCATCTTTCTACACTAACTCGACCATTCAACAACCACCAGGACACTTGGCCGCATCTGGATTACCTCATGGTGTAGTCGAATTTCTCCCAGCCATGATTTCGGCCGATCCGAATACAGCTCCGTCACAATTCAACGCTGCTTCATTCGGACAATATGCCCCGCACTACCCGTCCACATACGACCCCTCCGTAGATTCCGCATACAATCCACGCGTGCGTCACAATACATGGGCCGGTCTTGAAACGAATGCTGCTGGTCATGTTCATGGTCCCAATCGTTCTGTTGATCCACAGTCGTATGATAATACTTTTGATATTGGTGCTACCACAAACAGCAATAATGCAACTGGTAATCGCGGTACTCTTGCGTCCGACCGCACCACTTCTACCATTTCACAACGTGGTCCAAGTGATGCACATGGTCAGTTGAATTCTGCGACATATAATATTAATTCCGCGGCTCCTCTGAGTACACAGTTACCCGAGTTACTGGAGTTCTATGGTTCTCTTCCAGTACCGGATCATTGGTTATCAGTTTGTGGTCGCTATCCAAATTCGACCCTTCCCCTCACCGGAGCCGGAAGGACTAATAAAACCGAGGAGCGTGGGTTTGATTCGCGAATTTCACAGTGGAATCCGATACCTCCCCCACCATTGACCACTCAGTGGTCTACTAAACATGGTGGTTCAATGGTTTCATCCACGCTCAAAAATAATGTACAAGGTTCTTCCATAGCAGCTGACACATTGGGACCACGTCGATTAATGGACGGTGTTAATCGGCCACAGAATTCAGCTGTCTTGCGTAGGGCCAACGAAATAAATGTACATAAAACCGCTTCAAGTCGAGCACTTGTAGACATGTCCGGAACAGCTCGTCCTCGAACAAGGCCGAACCAACCTACCCAATGTACAAAATCCGTTCAGAACTCGAAACGCATCGGGTCTTGGCGCCCAGTTACCAGTGGAACGGGACTGGATGGTGGGAAACCGGTCAGTCATTTTACTCCGACTGTGGACTCATCCACACCATCGACCTTGATGTCATCTGGAGTTGAGTGCGGTTGGATCATGCCATCGTCTGTTGTTGACCCAAGTTTGATGCAAAACGCAACGACTTCACAGTCTGGTGGGATTCGATCTCATGATTCACTGACTTCTTGGCCGGGTCAACTTACCAATCCTCTTTTGTTGACAATGACCCAAGGACAGTTGGATTCCGTCAACCGGCCAGCAAAAATTATACCACCAAATCAAACATTACCCTTTGTGGATTCAAATGGCGCACTGCATCCCCGAATTCCAGACCCTTCTAGTGGTTTAGCACGTTTCAACCATGGTTTGCGTCTGTTACGTGATGTATTTCCAACCCGGTACGTATTTCTTACTCTTGAGGTTCATTTTGACCCATGGGTGTTAAATATCGCTTGCAAATCATAAGTGAAATTCAGTTGTTTGTTGATCGAAGGTTTTTTCCTAGATGCCGTTTATTCGGTTGGTTCTTTAAAAAAGTAAATGCATGCTTTGTGCAACTGATGATTATTTTTATAAATCAAATCGTAACTTGTTTGTAGTGTGGTTGGGTGTTATAGATCCGGTGGAGATCCTCTGGTTGCATCGGCCGTAAATGCTCATAGAAAACACTTATTGTATTTTTACCGTCTACAGAATTCTGGTGAGCACCGCGCTCGTGGGTGCGGTCATCGGCCGGGGGGGACGTACCATCCGACTCATTACTGCCAAAACAGGTGCCCAAATTGACTTCAAACCCGAGACCGTTCTGTTCTCTCAGTTTTCCTTACCAAGTGGCGGCTCTGGAAACTCTGGAAATTTACGTACGCCAGTTTACCCAACCGCCCAGTTATCACCGACAAACAAACAAATCAAAGAAGGTGCACCTGAGGGGTCCAAGAGCAGCCAGTCTCATTCTGAGGCTGCGCCATCAACCGATGATGTGGCACCTCCGTCAAGAGCAAAAACGCCTCCAAACTCGGCTAACCATGCACAGCGATCCTCGCACACTGTCATTCCAGCCGACAATCCACGAGCAACTCAGTTGGTTCGTAGTCAACCAGTATACTTATTTGGCTCACGAGAGCAATGTTCTGCTGCTGTTGGGGAGATTCTGTCCGTCTGTTTTCGAGAATGTGTCCACGGACCGTCAGCTCCTTGTTTAGGTCTACTCATATCACATCAGATTTATCAACAGCTGCTTGTAGGTTGTGGACGACGATATTTTGATTTATTGCAAGCTGCCACTGGCGCACGCGTATCTGTGACTGGGTGAGTATTTTGGCATAGACTTGAATATTTTCCAGTGTACGAACCAGAAATTGCTCTCTGTCCAGGAATGTTGTAGTTATCAATCACGATGTTAGTATTGCTTTCGTTTTTGCTGCAGAAATGTTTTCATCTTGACTTGTGAAGTTTCAAAAGAATAAATATTCCACCCTGTATATCTGATGATAGTCTTGAAATCCTATATCAAAGCTAGCTAGATATTTCCGAAGCGCCATCTTTTCGCTGTGTGAACATTTCAACTAAATTTTACCTTACAAATATACATCTGTATATTCATAAATTTTAAGTAGTATCTGGATGATTGAGCGAAAGTTCCATGAAAACAAGGCCAGTTTCGCAATTATTGCCACTCGTCAGTTATATATACTTCGTACCCTCTTGTTCAAAACTCCTTATACTTGTACACTTTGAGTTGGGATGTCGGACCAGAATCTAATTTGTAGCTTTAGGAGTGTGTGAAAGCTCATCGTTGTGGAGTCTACAGAAGAATCACAACTGTCATTCGTTGGTGATTCTTTGTCAGTTGAGCTGCGATACCCTTAGGAATGGAGGCAGAATTACCACAGAAATAGATGTAAAGTGTCAGCAGTATCTGGATGATTGGACGAAATTCCCCCGGGAACAACCATTTCCTAGTAGATCCGTTGGTAAGTTATCATCATCGTTCAACGGTAAACAGCACGGCAAGCCTTACTGACCACTGCCTTTTCTCCATGTTTCTATAGAAAGAGTGAATATCCAAGGGGAACAGGGAGTGGACCTATACAGGGGTTAGAAGACAAGAATGCTGTTGTAGCCAACACACGGAACACGGTCTGACTGTACAAACACACTTTCAACCATTCTGATTCGATAGAAAATGACAACACGATCGCCACTGTTTACGATTCAGTGCCATATCATTCAGTGTCTCCAGCCAGCGGGAAGACAGATCTTAGCATTACAAGACAGATCCACACCAAACATGACGTTGTGTGTGCCGGTTTCTGAATCTGTTCGACCATGCACAATGTGCACGTACGCAGGACTGGCTCGACACTGTAGCTCGGTCCGGCAATGTGCCTTGAACCTCTTCAAAGTGTAATGTGCTGTGGCAGGATTGAACGTACAATAGTCCCGAACTTGATACTGGATAGTGATGGGAAACTTAACGATGGTGGATCGTTTCGCCTACCTGGTAGTGGTGGTCGTGTCGAACGATGGTGGCTAGGTAGGTGGCAGGTAGAATCACGCGTATTTATATTCCAAAGCTCGAGCAGCTTCGCTGGACTGAAGCATATTAGTGTGGCGTCGCCTTGATATTTCATTGAATTGACTAGTGTAGTACTGCAAGTGCATCCAGTTCTGTTGTGTGGTTGCGAGGATATTGTGGATATATTCGTTGTTGGAGATTGTTCCGTCGGTTGGGTTCGACATGCCGATACCTACGTAGTATGGCTAGGATTGGTTTGGGTGACCGGGTTTTGTGTTCTTGAATAGTAGGAGGTCAAGACATCTAATACTAGGTTGCCGGCTCTCAGAATATTTTTCTCAGTTGTGTGGAACTTTAGTAAGACTACGTCTGGTTTGGGGTTCGGCGTGGTTGCATATGAGAGACACGCCCTACCGTGTCGTGCCTATTTTGCGTTCTTCTACATACTGAGAGGGTCCATGTTAGAGAGTCAGTATGACGTGGCAACGTGGAATGGAGAAATTATGCGAACTTAGTAAATAGTTAGGTGTCTCACGCCTTCGTGGTGGGTCCGAAGGACTCGTCTGACTTGC
>LUCM01007048.1:30066-52709 GCA_008360955.1 Fasciolopsis buskii
TGATGCTAGAAGTACAGCTCCGACTGAATTGTTTGAGGCATCGGTTATCAGCGATATGGGTGCTGCAGGATCGGATTATTTTGGTGATAGCATCCTTAAAGGAAGTGAAAGTCCTATTTCGCAGCCTTGGGAATTGCGACCTTGCGCTTAACTCCCCGTAACAGATCTGTAGTGGGGTAATAGTTTCTGCACAATTAGGAATAAAACGCAGAAGTTAACAAGGCCGACAACTTGCCATAACTGCCGATACGATGAGGCTCTGGGTAATCCTGAATAGCGTTGACCTCATCTGGCAAGGGAGCTATACCGGAGGACGAGTTCATATGCCCTGGGAATGTGACACTGGGTTTTCCAGCTCATATTTATAGGCGTTACTCTTTACGCCATATTTGTTGAGGCAGTAGAAAAGTGCTCGTAGGTGAGCGGAGTGGTGCTCCTTCGAGGAGCTGGCTACTGGGATGTCGTCCAGGTACACATAACTATTCTCTAACCCGCGTGTAACCTCGTGCATAAACCTTTGGAATGTTTGAACTGCATTGCTGGGCCCGAAGGGCATCCTTACGAACTCGAGCAGTCCGAAAGGTGTGATCACCACCTTTTTGGGTGTGTCTTTCTCTTCTACAGGGATCTGAATGCATGCTCAAACTAAGTCTATGCGGCTAAAGATCCTGCAACCGGACAGCGACGAAGTGAGGTCTTATATGTGTGGGATTGGGCACCTACCGCGAACGGTGACCCTGTTCAGTGCCCTGTAGTCTCTGCATAGTCGCCAGTTGCCACTGGGCTTATAGACCATGTGAAGCGGAGGGGCCCAGGGACTACTGGAGGGTCGGATGATGCCTAGTTCCAACACGTGGTTGAATTCCGCCTTGACCAGGCGGAACTTGTCAGGAGTTATGCGACCAGGCTTGCTAAATTTGTTTTTAAAACTTGACTTGGAAAAGACCACCCACGGTAGTCAAAACGTTGGCATATTACATCCAACAACAACCCAGCGTTTTAACACAGCTTTGTTGGTTAATATATTAACATTATATCGTTCACGATGAATATTATATAATTCACAAATTGTTTTAAGCAAATAGTTGAATAGAGCAATGCGAATTGTTAACGTCCCTCAGTATTGGTCTTCTTTGTCTACTGTTCAACTGGATAAGGGGCACCCATCGTTTCAAACCTTCTAATTGGTTTAAATGTTATTGGTGACTCTTTTTATAACGCTAAAACTTTGGTCTGGTTAGTAATGCTAATTGAGAACAGACAATTCACGGCATTTCACCGAACATACGCTCATCTTGTGAGCTAGTTTGCGAATCGGACATAGAAAATAGAAAGACGAAAACGCTGCCACAAATAGTGTGTTCGGAGTCGAGAAATTTGGAAAGTGTTGTTCGATACCAATTATTTGATTAATTTGCCAATTAGTTCTGTCTTTGTTTAAACCGTTCGTACAATTAATATTGAGTTTTACGGAGAACATAAAACGAGCGCACGGTTGAAGGTGTAGAAGTTAGATTGGCCGAAGGTTCGTAGAGGAGCTGGAAGAGACAAATACTTGTCCCGCATGACGTTGGCATATTGGAGTTTTAAACCACTGATAGCCTCAGTTTTAGGCAGTATCTTTTGCTAGTTAGTTATTGAGCTTCTCCTCATGTACTTATTGACAAAGACCCCTGGCGGAAACGGTCGAAAGTAGTGCCCCGAGATATATTTCAGTAAGGAAAAGATCACGACATATGCGAATACAATAATGGGTAGCATTTTGTACACTGGATGTCGCGTTGGCCAGCAAAAAGGCATTTTCATCAGCGGCTTACAGCAAGAATCACCTGTTGCCATCAAGAACCTTGCCCATTGTTTCCCACATTGTAGTTCCCAGTGTGAAGAATCCAGCAAGACATTTCGCGGTTAGATACAGGACATCGCGAAGAAGAGGAACAGTATTACAGTGAGCAAAACATGTACGGTCAACGCGCTAATTTCTTCATCCCTCAGTTGGCCACTACCAAGGATCAGCATTTAAATCCCGTAGACCTTGAGCATATCAACGAAGAATATGTGGTCAGTGCTGCAGAAAATAAAACCAGTGACCAACAAATAAGAAGTTAAATCTACATTGAAATGTGGGCTAAAAGTAGATATAAAAAGGAAAGATGGATAGCAGGGCGGAGACCAGAAGACAGCAATTATCGAAATCGAGCAATGATCACTGATCTGGTCCACTTTTGGATCAAAACAAGAATATTTCCGGGCTGATAACCATGATTCCATTGAATCAAGGAAACCAAAGGCGGTAGGTTTTATTCCTGTTGCGTTTCAACGATGCGTTAACGCTACACGATTTCCAGCATGCGACAGATCATTGCGAGTACCCGTGGGTAGGTTGAGAACACCGAGGTTAGTTCTGATTGGTTAAATTCTGTAGAATTTACATGCAGCGCACTAACGCAACGCAGTGCGCCTCTTTACACCGACTAGTTACAGAAATTCGGACCAGAACGTCGGTCATTCTGCCACCAGATACTTCTGATTCATTTTCGCTTTTAACTTAGTAAGGCAGGCACCATGTTAATGACTGCCGATGTTTTGGCTAATGCACATTGAGCGTAATAATTGCAAAGTTTGACAAATCTGAGGGCACCTTATGGGCCCGAGTGATTTAACCAAACTATCCAAATAGCAAACCAGTTCGAGTAGCAGTCCGGTGAAAGGCCAGTGAAACCCTGTGACTTCGGAATTTAATAGACGCGCGTAAAATGACATGACTTAGAAGTTGAAAAAACCGTGCGGTAACAAGCTTGCTGGATTTGTTCCTCAAACCAATAAATGGTGATTTTATCTTCTGAATTCTTGGGTCACCTCAGCTGAATCGATCGTTGCATTGTTTCGGATATTCGCTGCCCGTTTCCATACGGAATCTAAGGGATTATAATTCGCTGAAATACGACACTACCTATTGTCAAACGGCATAATTTGTTATTTAACAATGATTGTCTGCCCGTGACACCAAGCCATTCTAAATGAGCCAGACATTTCCCCCCGAAAATATTCTTCATAAAAGTTCTTGCCCAACGACTGGTCTCATCCGCACCAATGTTATCCAATAGCTCCAACTGGGGGGACGAGGTTTTGATTAAGTAAAATATTGACTTATTCCTGCGCGCTGAAAAAGTCCCATTACGCTTGCAACGATATTTTCGTAACCTGCTATTGTCTCCACGAGTGGAGTAACTGGAAAAACTGGAGTAGTTTGCTTATATTCGATTTGTTTGGGTAACATAGCTAAAACCTCAGCACAGTTGGTTCGCTATTTCCATAGTTCTGACACCAGCTATTTGTCGGATGCTGTAGGTGAGCGACATGATTGACAATGACAACCCACGTCTTAGGTTTACCGGTCAGTTTTTCATTTCTCTGTTATCATTTGCCACTTTTTTGCGAACCGATAGTTCGAAGGCTGCGGGAGTTTCCGTGGAGCTTCGACGTATAGGGCTTGTAATGCTGCGAAAGAATATATAAACATGACGGGATATAAAATCTAATAGCCAGTGTGCCACTAGCTGTTGTGGCTGGTTCTCGTCAGCAATGAGCGGAGACATATCTCCTGTAGGTGACGACGGTGATGTGTGGTCAGCACCAATTCCTTGCGAGCTCGCCTGGAGTCCATCAAGCAAGCAGACCTTTTTCTAAAGGAAACCTAGACGAGATGATAACGTTCATTCTGTTTTTAAAACCCTTACATCTGCCATGGAATTTCGTTCAACTGCTGCAGCGAATGCTATCATTTGCATATCTCGTCGTAGTTCTCTGAGGTACATGAACATCAGGAAGCAACCTACAGAGCAACTTGTGTAGCCTGTAGAACCGTTTGTCCTAGCGCGAATCTCGCATTGCGCTTGCTTGCCCTCACCCTTTGTGATCGCTTGTGAATCACTCTTACTCGGCTCGGTACGAATACACTACTGGCAACCCTGACACTCGACCGGTATAACAAGACAGTCGAAAGTGGTGGAAGGTTGAGTATATTTTTGAACAGGATCGTGCGAGTGAAGCGTGCTTGAACAACGCGCAAATGACGATCGCGCTGGGCGGTCAGCGTTCGGTTAGACAGGTGGTCCAGAGGAACGAGTCCCTGTTCCGCTGCAAGCCTTATGTCAAAAGTTGTTCAGTCGGGTGGCGGATTTTAGCCCTTCTTAACCATTTTGATCTGCTTATTGTATGTTGCTTATATCCAACGTCATCTATTCTCATCGAATATCCAAAGGTGGTTCACCATCTTCGTAGACTGTAAACTCGGGAGAAGCGAACATCTGAAAGTAATAAAAAACGGATGATATGTCAAGAAGTAAAAATTAATGTAATTCAAAAACGAGGTTACACGCAGCACCGGGTGAAATCCTAGTTCTAGCCACACGGAAGAAGCATGCATTTTTGCATGATTTCCGCCTTTGAAGCTGTCGTTACGGTGCGTTGCAAATCAATGCGACTGAGGATGCCAATGTGAGATAACGGAAGCAGATTTTTAAAGAAATGAGGCGCCTTTGTGGGACGCCATTAAACAACCTGTCGCCCTGGATGTTACTGATAAATACCGGGAGATTCCTGATCGGGACGGTATTGTCGAGGCATTGGTTAGTGTAAACAGCGTCACGGTAGATGAATCAGGGAAGACCGCGGCTAATTCGTCCTGTTCTGTTTAACTTCCTGACGTCCAGAATTGATATTGTTCTATACAGTTCCGTCCCAAATACATTTTTCCTCATCCCTCAAGATACCTTCAATACGAGCATGTTTTTGACGTATTGGTACGCCAGATCACAAACAGGATTGACTCAGAAATGGAAGCCAAGGTCTCTAATGTGCAGAGGTGGTTCACAAACTTTCGTGGGTGGGCAGTGTGCGTTAAACACAAACTCATCCTCACTATAGAGTGACATATAATTGTGAACCATCATCCATGAACGTATGGTGATATAAGAGTTGTAGTGACAGCAGAAGCACTCAGAGTACATTATATGAGCGATCGGTAGGTTGGGCCAGCGAGTGATGGGGAGATTGCTGATGTCTCAGTGACTGACCTTCTCTGTGCATTCTAGGACGGTGATCTGTGTTAGATAAAACTGCACCCTAGGTACGGTCCCAAGTACTGATGTTCTGACTTCTTTCACAAGGCATTTCTGTGGACTAAACGAGAGGCTTATTTAGTAGAAGGAATGTAACAAATCCAAACGAATGTTACCGAGAGTAAGTCTCTCTGTCATAACTAGGCTTCCGAATATCAAAGGTTTACTTTGAGGCTTAAGTTTGTAACCAAAAAAACAGTCTCATATCAGTTTGTCTTCGCTTCAGACTATGAAATAAAATTTCTCTCCTTTATTCACTTTGAAACTTACCTGCCTGAGGTGTTTGAGGGGCATCTTTTAGGCTTCCCTGATGAACATTGGTCATCGGAGAAGAACAAGTCTTTTTTCACAAAACACAAATTTCCAAGGAAGTTCGGAAAGTGCGAAGTCTTCTTTTCTGGCTCTTAATATTCACGAATCTCAGATCACACTTCAGAAAGCCCCCTATAGATTTTAATTTAGTGCACAGAAAACTGAGTACCCAGGGGCCCAAATTGGCGAATCATCATCGTTAACGTTTGACCGCGACAACAGCTGTGCGCAGTATCGGGGGACTGAACGTTCCATCCCTCGGGAACGATAAAACCATAAGGGAAATCCAAGACAGCGCTTTGCGAGATTTCACATGGTAATCTGTTGTCGATGTCATGAAACAATTTACTTCCTAGTTCGGTTGTGTTCATGGCGACATAACGGTTTGAGCGATGCAACGCCAGCAAACAGTAATTTTCCAAATATTTCCTGTCACTGATACCTATTCCCCCACATAAACGGAATTCGATTGTTGGACATATACTCGAGTGGTCATCACTGTCGCAAAACTAAGCATCTAATGAAAAATCATGATAACTTAATCGACGGCGGTGGAAAATACGGCCAGTTCCGGTTCACGAAGGCTTGTAATAAGTGGGGAAAATCAATTAAAGCTTTGTGAATTATCATGCCGTGGTATATTCGGATGTGTATTAATGCACATTCCTCGCTGCATCAGTGAAGTCGGTCACCTCAAATCCCAGCAGAAAACAGGTTTTTGCGCTACTGGACATGAAAATTTATTCACTACCTGAGTTGATTATTTCTAGATTGTCCACGGACGAAATGGTGTGTGTTAGCTTCCTACCAACACATTTTGGTTCTCAAAATCCTCGGACATTTTCACCGTGTCCCGTTTTAGGAAACTATGGTTGACATAAAAAATAATGTTGCAGAACGTCAGAACTTACCACGTTTACGGGAATGGGACAGCACTAGAGCATGCATGATTACGAGGAATGAACTATTTTTTTTGCGTTCTCCTAGGAGAACATCAATTTCTTACAAAGCAGCTTACAATTGAGAGGATAATTTGTGATTCACATTAGATATTTCAGACTCTATTTATTGATGCAAAGGGATTTATAGATGGAATAGTTTGTTTGATTCCTTCATATTTTCCTGCTTGACCCTTAACATTTGTCACATGGCGGTCCGCAACATAAGTCGTGAAGAAATCTACTTAGCGTAATGAGTACCACTGGCAGATGCTCTCAAGCAACAATCAAGCAAATTAGTATCATTTACAGATCATAGAAATTTAAGAAATAAGCAGCACTTCCTCAGGCAGCATTCGTGTGTCACGTGAAAATTAGGGACGAAGATCGCATTGCGGAGGGATTTAGGGCAACGCTAACCTATGCAGATGCTCAACATCCCAACAGATACCAACCATCAGCGGTTAGCTGTCAGCTGCTCAGCATTAGGCAGTCCAACGGAGAGCGAAATAAAACGCTAATTTACTTTTTGAATATGAATTATTATTTTTTGTAGCCTGCAGCATTCGGTGATGGATATCGGGGCTCTAGTGTGTGACATTGATGTTTAATGAACTGTTGAGAATCAGTCCGGCTAGGCTGGTGGCTAAGGCGTTCAACTCACCACCGCTGGTGCCAGATTTGCGTCCCAAGTGCCGAGTGCAGGATGTGCATTAGTGATGGTTCCTGGCAAGAATGAAACAGATGTGCAATGATTCTATAGTCTCTTGATGGCGAACTGGATGCTGACATTACATGCGGAATCAGTCAGAAAAATCTATGTGAATTATCTAATTTAACCACCTTGGATCGGTTAGCTCTGAAAAGCCTCATTTTTGAGGGGAGAGAAGACATTTACCGTTTTAAGGGGAGTAAAAGTAATACCACCAAAACTCCCAAGACAGCAAGTGGTTAGAAAATATGCAGCTAGGTAGAGTCGATATTCCCATCTTAAAACTAGAAACAACTACACATTGAATCCCATGTTTCAAGCAATAGTACGGTCCCAATGAGAACCTCTTAAAGGTGCCATCCATGCTGACTGGGCGAAAACCTGACGCAGTTGTTCATCCGAGTGGCATATAGGGATAAATCAGAGTTTTCACAATAAACATTTTCAAAATTACTCATCCGCAACAATGTGGAAAACTTAATTGTCCGGGGGAAATAAGATCATGCCATTTCGTTAGCATTATATTCGTCTATTTCCAAAAGCTACACATGAACTTGACCATGCAGCAAATAAGCCTTGGAAAATCATTCATTGACCAGCCGCGTGCCGGTCCAAATGAAGAATGACTATACTGTAGTCCGAAAAGAAATGGTGATCGAAAATTTTGACCTGAAAGACATCGGTACTGACCAGCATTTTCAAAATCAAGAAGACCGAGCACCAAACATTTTGCGAGGAAAGTGTGATCAATCATCTGACATGAAATAATCGTCGTTTGGAAACCGATAACTTTGGAAGAAGACGCCGATATAGTTCGCATTTCACGCAGTACAGAAGAACACGTGAGTGTCCCCAAATACGAATTCTTAATACACTGGTGAATGAAAAAACTGCAGTCACATCACATTTTGTTTGTGACCTCATTAGGCCGCATAGCAGTATGATTTCTTACAGACGAGTTTCAAGCAATCCAACGTTTTTAATTAATCACAAAACTTCGCTAACTTTTCCTTCTCTCGATTAACTTTGCAACATTAGTCACAAAATTTCAACAAGAAGGGAATCTAAGTGTCCTAGCAATTCAAAGTGATTCATTTTTTTTATTAACATCACCTCAATGGCTGTTTGTCCCGAAGCTCTCGAAATAAATGGCAAATATGCAATTTTCATTAGAAGATATCTCTTTAAATAGCATCATTAAAATTATTGTATTTGGCAATCCTGAGTATGCTCTGGTCTATCTCAAAAAGAATACTGCGCGGTAAGGCTCTGTGAACTACCAGAAGAGTTCATGGTGACTCTTGTATTCCTAGGGAATGACAACGACCGGGTGATGTTCTCGGCCCAATTCCCCCTTTCCCAACTATCAATGAGGTCGGGATCATGGCCCACCTCACTGCTCACCACGTATTCATACGTAACTAGGCACATATAAATAGAACAATGAAATCTTTGTAATTAGTTCTTATCTACTGAGCTCCTGTCTTGTAGATTGTAATTTCAAGTTTGGAAACCTCGAAAACAACTGTTCATGTGACTTGTGTCCTTGTTTCACACAATGGCACAATTGCATTGCAACATAAACCCAAGCTGAATATTTTCTCCGAAACAGCATGCTATCAGATATGCACGTGAATAGATGGTGGGTTCCGTGAAAAGGCGAGGTACATACATTTTTTAGTCTCCACAAAGACGACGAGATATCAGAAGAGGCTTTCCTACTGTTATCTAATGTGGATCACCGGAAACATGTATGGGTGGTGAGTTCGTTTAGAAACCATTGTGGTGACTTGTGTGCAGCTCTCGCTGGTCACTCAGGGACAACCTTCGGGACAAGCTTTCATTATCCTAAGTTTTTGGTTTTTATTGTGTTTAGCATCGTACCTGGATAAGAGAACGAAGTTCCTCCAGAAGTACATCAATTACAACAAAAATAGAAGGCTTAGGACTGTTGGCCCATTTTCTGAAAATCCTTCTCGGGTTATATCTGAACCACCATTGTGATATAAAAATGGGTTCACCGTCCGTATACAAGTCCAAAGAATCAAATGAGATTCTGTTGCAAAGATCTGTGTAGAAATATATAATCATAAAATTAGTTTAACAGGAAAGTACCGGAATAGGTGAATCTGATGAGCGACAATAACAGCAAAGTTGGCTCTGTGCTTCTGGGATAATTTTGTTCCCTCACTCCTGCGCGATAATAATTAGAAAATACTTGCCTTATTTGAAAATGGTCTGCCTTGGGTACAAAGTCAGGCATGCATACTTTAGCCGTTTTCCTATACCTGTGGCGTTATCGTTTCTCCAGTCTGTCACATCACTGCGAACGCTTGACGGTTCATGTATCGTTGTGTCATAAAATATGCAAGCACAGATTGTTGACGGTTTCGCAGAGCTTCTTCGTGAGACGGTCACAAACTACCGTAGCACCGGATCCAGTCCAAAAAAACTATATCATTCATTCTGCCATTGACTGCGGCCAGTCAGTTGAACGAACAAATAGGCAGCCTTTCTTTCTCATAATTTCGTCCATTGAGTCGGTTGCACACTCGCTGGCGGCGTAAGAAAAATGTCTGTCGATTTGTTTTCTTCATTTTCCTGGGCAAGTGAAATTCTGAATATCAGTAAATTAAGTGTCACGGGCTAATTCCACTTGGTTTGACATTCAACGTGAATTCATTTTGCAGTTCCGACTTGTAGTGCTAATCTGATTCTTTGTAAGTCTAAGGTCAAACACTGTATTAGTGCATCTTTAATTCCTGTGTCGACAAAGTCATTCCGACCGATGACGAGGCACTTACGATCAGAACGCCAAGCTCAGCGATCAGCACATCATGGAAACCAATAACATAAACCACCAAAGACACCAGTATCTAAAACCATTAGAACTGTACAAACAAGCTGTACAATTGAGTTGGTGATATTAATATCAGTATTTCTTCATTTTTCTCTAGCTGTTTTAAGCTCCTCATGTACACCGTCGTTGACAATCCCTTTTCCCTTACCCTACTGTCCCCGTGTCGGCAATATGCATCCACGAACGTAGAGTAAAACTTTCCAAAGTGTAGTCCTGATGACATTGTCAGGTCTGCGAATTGTGAGGACGTGAACTCGAATTCAACCACTGTGTCGAACCGTCTGATCATATATATATATATAGGGTAACAAAAATTTGGTACTAGAGACAGCATTTTTAACATTATTTTCTTCAGAATTATCAATGGCAAATTGCGAACAAATTTCAAAGTTTCAACAAAAAATTATCAAATAGCTTCTTTGGATTAACAAGTTTTGTGGTGAGATGGTCCTCTTTTGAATCTGTCTTTTATCTATCGAGTTCACACACGCGTAAAATAACTGCTCATTTTGTTAAGTACTTCCGACGAAGTCAAAAAATTGTGCTTCAATTCGCCAACCCGGCTGGTTATGGTATCTCTTGGTCTATAAGGACCTGGCGGCATACGGACATAGGTTTTGTCAACACGATTCCTCCCTGAAGTACTCAGGTGTTGTCTTTTACTTGCTGGCTTCGAGGTTTATCGATGAGCTGAAAATGACCGAATGGGTATTTGCCTGAACGGATCTGTGAGCATCATGCGGCTAGGCTGAACGATCAGAGCAATTACCAGTGTTCTTTGTTCACACTTCTTGAATTAAACCACTCGGTGAAAGTGACTAAAGGGTTGCCCTCGATCGGCAAAGTTTTAAGTGGACACTCCAGATAGTGTAATTGTTCTGTCATGTTAATTGTAGACGTTGTGAGCATTCGAGTAGGCAAACCCTCATTGAGGTCCCAGAAATAGCTCACGTGACCTACTAGCCACTCATACAATAGAGACCAAAGAAGCAGAAGGAACCCATTATTCTGGATCAAAGTTAGATCTGCAGTTATATGCGAGCAACTTTTCGTTTACCACGCTTGACTCATTTATTCCAATCAACCATTCTCCCTCTGTATCCTAAATGACACTAGAAATCCTTAACGTGATACAGTGACATGAGTATGAATCGCGGCAAGCGAGATTGGCAATCACATAGTGTTATAATCAAATTCCGTTTTACTGACATTGAAATGCTTTTTCCAGTAGTTTCCAATGATTATTTCAGGATGAATTTACAAAATCCACTCATTTTTGTCTTTTATCTTTTACTTCCTCTATTAGTGAAATAACATTTGTACATAATTTTCAGGAAGTGGGCCGCGGTAATCAGAGAAGTACCAATTGGGGAAGTTGACTGGCGGCGGGAGGACTCGAAACCGTGGCCTTCTCGTCAAAACGCCACGACCTTACCCTCTTGACCGCCACCGGTTGATTGGCGAAGCACACGGTGCGTGGTCCATTGTGCGAGACTTACACGTGAAATAACTCTTGATGGTTGCCTACTTTGCTAGTTGGCAACATGAAATCAGATCTCAACTCGAGCCAGAACTTGCATCAAGGGAAGACAACAGCAACAAACTATCCGTATAATGAAACTTTCATTTTGTGATAAATAACTAACTTCATGTACGCTTTCTGGATTGAGTACATTCTGTGCTTGGGGACTGAAGCTAGTGGTTTCTACCATAACAAAATCATACTCTTACACGCAACTGAAGAGGCTGAATATTATGGATAGGTATTATTTTTTAACCCACACTGAAACTAATCAGTGATTAATAAGGACGTTTTTTTCTAATCTTCAAACTCTGAAGAAAGAAATACTGACTTGGAGTCACTAAAACTAAGCTAATGATTTTGCCAAACAGTAACTGCAGAATGTTTGTCGAGGCAAAAATCAATAGGATCTTGAAGTGCATCAATAGCCAGTTGCGGCTGTTGAATGGAATCACCAAGCTCACTAAAAGTACTATTGCGGGCGCTCCAGCTACCATGGTCAACGAAGAACCACGCCCGTCAGCATTCGGAACTGAAGGCCATGAAATAATTCTCATTGTTCTTAGGTGTCATTAGTAGTGCATGAGTTTCGCATCTGAATCCCTTGAAGAAGGACTCTGGATAGGAATTAACAACCACTAGGGTATCGAGTCTGTTTATGCACGATTCGGTAAATATCGCCGAATGATATTGCATTCCCTCCTCCTACTGGTCGTGTACAGTCACAGATCGCCGTAACATTGCAAACAGTACCATGATAAATAAATTTCGTGTAGTCTAGTGACTGAAATGTTCTACTAGGGTTTGAGTCCTATGTCCGGCCTAAGTGATAAGCACAGATGCTAATTCCTAGTGAGAATGAATCAGTTGCACGAATATTCCGTGGTCTCCAATATTGGGTTGGGCCTTGATGCTCCATAATGAACTAATTTTTATATAAATCTAGCCGTCTAGTACTTAGGTTACTTGGACTACATTATTTCCGGCTTAGCTGAATTCTTCGTAGTTCGTTTGAGCCAGTTTTAAAATAGAACAAATCCACCATTGTGGGGAAAAACCTGATAAAATGATCGTGGTTGGCTTGAATCGGAGTGTCTCGTAAGTGATGGCTGAGTTTGATTTTCAAACTTGTTCAAATTGCTTACGAAAGCTTTAGTTGAAGTTAGAACTAGATCATATAAATTTGTAAATGTATAGAATCACACCAATGCAATGACTGGCGTGCACAAATTCCCCGCGGCCATTTGTATGTGCAATTATATATGATAAACTTCATGCATAAATCTACAGGCAAGTCTCATAGCCACCACGACCCATTACACAAGAGTTGGGATGAAAACGGAAACCATGACCATGGAAGTTGGACTAGGATAGACCCATCAGTTCAGGTGTGGTAACATGCAGAGCGACAGCGAGTAGCCGTCTACCACCAAAATGAACCGCGGATCTGGGAAACAAATCGTTTTGATGACAGGCGTTTAAACCACCTGACCATCATCGGTATATACTGACGTATGCATGAGTTTCCCCAGTGGTACATTTAACCTGAGAACCCAGTGACTTCTGAACTGATTCATTCCCAAATGATCTTTAAGACCCATTGAATCATCTAAGTTGAATCGCCAACTGACCCCGAAATTGTTCTCATATGGTAATGAGAAAATCATTTAAACACTAGTTTCGAAAAAAATCGTAATATTGCACGATAAATAAAATCGCTGTAATTGATGAAAACGAAATCGCAAGCAGATGTTCATCAATATAGTTTCAACTGACATTAGCTGTATCCATGTCTGCATGAGACCGTTAGAACAAGATATTAATTCGGCTAATGTGTTGCCATCAATTCCAATGAGATAAACCAAAATACGGATTGCTTCGATCTATGCGGAAAGTTTGTCATCTTTTGTATCTCTTATCTGTTATATTTTACTTTATTTATTAATGAAATAACAATGTACATCATTTTTTAGGAAGGGGTCCGCGGCCAACAGAAAGCTACCGAGTGGCGAAGTTGATCGGTGGTGGGAGGATTCGAACCAGCGACATTCACATCCAAACGCCACGACCTTATCGGCTTGGTCACCACCGGCTATAGTCCAGGGCGTTCCACAGAGTCTTTTGCTCCCCTGAAAGTATGATCCATGTCTACTTATCCCAATTCAGTTGCATCCATATTAGCATTCCTCTCCATGATGGTGGGAGCTGTGATTTATTCCGGGAATTGCTAACCCTTACCGGATCACGCCGCACATGGGAACTAAAAACGAAGGGTCGACGAACGTGTTACTTCATGTACAGAGCTGAGCCACAAACATTAATCTTGGTCAAAATGCTACCCAATTTCCGGAATTTAAATGGAACAGATTTAAGTAAACAACGTTTGAACAACGCATTCTCAGGAAAGTGGTGATGAACCCCCCGACCTAGGTGCAGTAAAAGTCTGATGATTATTTATTCCGGTGATCACATTCAGGTGATCAGCTGGTCGCCAAACCTAAGCACACCCGAATGAAAACGTTCACTTCAAAAGTTTTGTTAGTGAGTTTCGCAATTACGTAGTGTACATGCACACACATGTCGCATCGAGCGAATGCGTGAACGAACCTGCCTTTAATCTAGGTAAGAACGATGCGAACAGACTTCGGAGTAAATAACCTGTCAGTTTGCTCATATTTGACGGTGGCACGTGCAAAAGTTAGCAAAGACACGAGGGTTACAGCTTATCGGTTCACGTGCCCAGGTGGATGAAAAAAGCGTGAGGATCTATGCGAAGTAACTAATAATCGAAGATGAGTATCAATACGTATGAAACAAAAGACGTATAGTGGTCCAAGAAGGAGTTCGCATAATGAGGCACAACTGTACAATGATACTGGCAGAGAAAAGCGAACAATCATCCTCAAAATGTACAAATCAGGTCAACTGTGATTTTCTAGCCACAGCTGACACACGAATTTGATCAACTCTTAGTAAAACCTGCTGTCGCCGAATCTGGCAAGATGATTTGGCTGACTACTAAGGTAATACCTGCAAAAGACGTATATGGAACAGCGACATGTTTACGATTCATTGGTGCAGTTTTATTTTGGTTTTATTTATTATTGTTCATTGCAACCCAGACAGCATGAGATAGACTGAACCTGCCTGGTACTATTTTGCTAGACTTTCGTACTGAATGTGTTCACCACGAAACTGAATCAATAATTGCTCAAGAACACCACTAATAGAGTTCGTGGGCTCACAGAAGAAAAATCACTGTATTGTCCTTGCAATTACGCATTTTCGGGGAAGTAAAATGTCAGTACTCACACGTTCACAATCGACCTTTGGTTTTAATTTCTCTACTGAATTCGCGTGACCCACACCGTAAAGCGACAATGATATGAAAAGCCTGGAACTTAAGACGTCCGAAATGAGAGTGAAAATTACTACACACTGTACAGGCTGCTCCATGCCGCGTCCTAATAAGCGTTTATTTGACTGTTCTTGTTACGGACAGGCATACATGCATGGTTATATTTAGTGTGTAAAACGACTGATCGCGTTGCTGTCACTTGCTCTGATTGTGTAGTCAGCACACACTGCTTTAGACTCCTCCAGTACATAGACGATTCAACATAACCTCTCCCGGTATTTCTCTCCTATAACTGCTCAACACTAGTGATAACTTATCACGAGCTGAGTACAGGAAGCAGTAAATATTCTTGAATTGTTTTAGTAGTAACTCAGAAAGCCTTAAGAATAATTATCTCGTCTTCAGTGGCACAAAATCTCACCAGTAGGTCAAAATAGATGATCAATTTTGGTCATCACAAATGAACTTTGGACACGACTATTTGACTGTATTAAAAGCTGTCGGTAGATCGAGATCCTGTTGCACGCGATTTGCAATATTGTCCGCAATTTCGTGGTCTGTTTATTTTGCGATTTCCATTTCTGTGATGTTACTGGCAGTTAAACTACATCATTTGCGAGTCGTCAACGTTGTTAAAGATCACTTCAGTAATACCAACCGGAATTGGGGAAGTGAGTTGTGAAATGGGCGCAGTGAATGAGTCAAACACTTAGGAGGTGCGGATGTGATTCACGTTGAACTCTAGACCGAACTAAATGTATATGAGATTACAAATTTTCTCCTGACTAGGTAAAGAATACACCAACATGGGTTGAGCCCCTGAACTAACCGATTCGTTGCATAACAAAAAATCGCACATACGAATTTTCACTGCTTTCACGGTTTCGGGAACTCGACACTTGCGCACCCTTCTGTGAAAACCTGAGCCTCAAGCATAACGCGAGAACTCTTGACGGGTCAATTGGCGGTCGATCAGAATCCAGCTCTGATCAATATCGATTGTTTGCCAAACCGTCAATGTTAAAGGGGTGTAACGACAAGTCAATCAACAAGGAAACCATTGGTTAAAGTTTTGTACTGTTGTCGCTACTACATTTTCCTGAAGGCCTCAGTCACAAGTCTTCTCAGGTAATTGGAGCTCTAAACTGGTACAGGCATTTGCCTCGAATGACTCAGTCTCGGTTTTAGAGGTCTGATTATTTTGCTATACTTCTTCATCCCAAAGGTTATTGAGCAAGTGATTCCTTAAAACGACTCATTTCCTAACTCCATTCGGATTTAACATGCTTGATTTCAACTGAACGTGCTGTTGGCATAGTAGGCTGCACTAAGCTTTCACTCGTTCCTCTTCATGATACATCACAATACTGTGGGCACCGAATTGATTATCCTAACTTCTGCCTTGATGTCTGTTACCGCACTGAGACATCATTTCTGATCTGACACATTTCCGCCTTCCTATATGAAAAAGGCTTCACAGAGTTAATAATAAGACGTATAAGAATAGCTTGATGTATATCATCAAAGGTGTTAGTACTACTGTCAAAATTGAGATGAGGATACTAAACAGACACTCCCCGGGGTAAAAAACGCCACCACGAAGTCCTAAGTGTTGTAGCACCTGCACAGCTGAGAGCCATAATCCAATTCTGACGCTCAAGAACTCAGCCGCAAGTTTTCAAGATGCTTTGGTCACCCTTCATATTGCCCTCCATTAGTTGTTCTTACTGACGTCACTGCTTTTTCTGAAGATACAGTTATGAAAACTTTGCTTAAAATTAAAAGTGATACATCTTGTAGACTCGATTCACTTCCTTCCTTACTACTCACGTCATGTGGCTTCATTTTGCAGTTCCATTATCCAAAACTTTCGCTGTTTGTCTTGCGAACGCAACCATCCTTCACTGCCAGAAATATTAGAATAAGGCCGATTCCCAAGAAATGGATCTGACAGTCACCGAACCAATGCTTGCTCTTAATATCTTTTGATGGTGTTCGATAAACTGCTTATTATTCCAAACTAATCTGAGGTCCACATCCATGACTTCATGTAGTTTGTATATAAACCTTCTATGCCTGCACTTGATGCGATAAGCTACACTGTTCATCTCGTTCCTCCTCTTGATTGTGGATCCCGCTGTGTAACTCGTTCTTCATGACCTAGCTGATGCTTCTGGCTCCCCTGATAGCAGTACTCTTCTTTAGATCATCCACGAAAACAGGGCTGAACCAAATGTTCTTAATCTCGTCCGTGAATATTTTCACAACCATACTCCTCAGGCACCTTTCGACAAAATTAATTTATCAATCCCCCTAGTTACTTTGGGCATTTTCAAGGGGTCATTTTGTATCCACTTTTCTTTGTTTACTTTAGCAAGCTCCGTGTTTCTCCAACGTCATTGACTGCAAATAAGCTGATTACTTTGCCACTGGCTGTCCTTGCAATATTGATGACAGTAATCTGCAGAATAATTTGAAGGAACTCAGCTACTAGTCCCACTCTGCTTACCTATCATCGAATGTTCTTAAATGAGTTGATATCTCATTAATCCTCAGCGTGCCTCCAGATATTCTTCAGTAACCTTCCACAGCTGGCAATTAAAATAAATACATCCGAAAAATACTTTTTATCTGTTAGTTAGGGATAGACCTGAACCAAAACCTTGCTTGGACAAAGTACATCGACCCTGTGCTCCTCAGGGTGTTCAAGTTCTCCGTCTTCTTCCGTCGTCTGAGAAGCTCAGAGTACATCATACGCCTGTTCTTCAATTTAGTACCACCTGCATTCTCATCTTGTTTTCTACTGCTTTGCAGTGCCCCTTTCAGGCTTGAAGGAAAAGGTTTGTAGTCTCGTCTTCAAATTTTTAATTCTACTTGCATGTTACCGTGGAATTGATAAAGCAAGGCCTGCTGATCTCATCTTCCAAAAACACTGGGATGCATGTGAAAGATTTTTAGGCAGTGACCTATTCAACAGTGAACACTGTCTTCACACACCATTTCCCAAGGCCTTTTCTCATTCTTCAATCCATTCCACGTTTAGGCTTCTGCCTTCTGGTACCTCTTCTTATAGGAACAGTGCTATTCCTTACCTCGTTCGGTTACCCGTAACTGGCGTACTGGTAATGAAGGATCTTGGAGCTCAAATCTAATTGAAGTGTCAATGGGTTTTTAGAATTTTACTTCTTTTGTATTTTATCAGTGAACTTGCTTCAACAAAACGCGTCTTGATGTACTCACTTCAGACATTCGCTATGCATTTTATATCTATCAGCTGGAAATTCACCCCATTCGTGTGCATAAAAACACTATCTGATTTGAATTTCACTAGGCTGCCGTAGAAGAGAACATGTACCTAGACGAATATTAAGCATCAGTTGGTGACAGTTGGAGTGGACAATGGTTTCGGACGTGTATCTGCACCAGATTTGTCAGTTATATCTGACGGCATACATGATATTCCGAATGCGTCACTGAACAACACTCGGGAACTATTGAACCCAAGCGCATACAGATGATTAACAGTTTTGGAAAACGACTTTTTCCCCTATGATGTGGATTACTTTGCTTCTCCAGTCTATTGGTATAGCTAACAATATCGCGTCAAATGATATTCCTATTCTTCTTCACAAAACTAGAACACTTGATGGTTCCCCACCTGGCGTAGATGAGCAAGGCGTCCAGCGAAAGGCCCGGTGGCAAGAATTCAGAATGAATGTGGAGTTTTACGTCCTCAGTAAACTCTGGAGAGCTCACATGAACGTATCTGCTAATCATTCTTCTTGTACATTTGATTATGGATGAAAAACGCGACTAAAAAATGTCGCTGCAAACCACTGTCAATGACAATAGTCGAAGGAACACTGTAATGAGAAGAAAGATGACAGAATCCGGTTACTGCAACAAAGATGCGGATGTTCGGGTAACTGGAAATACTTTGGACCAACGATGTTCGTATAAAGTTGATTGTTGATAGATCCCGGGATGATATATGTAGACAAGTGTCCAGAGTCAAGAAGGTGCAGACCATACGTAGAACACATTCCACAGATGCTTTGGTTGCTACTTCACATTACCTGCACTTGCGCACGACAGCAACAATATCCGAGTCCATATTGTGCAAACATAGGAGCGACTTTCATCTGTACCTATCCTAAATGACCTAGATTTCGTTGATGAAAGATGCTGGTTATTAGATGTTTTGAAATCACCACTGGATAGGATCGCATCAGACAGTTAGTTAGGACTGTCCGCATTCCTGTTGACAGAACTGCCTGATTTGTAAATCAGTGACTGTGGTTGGTCAGCGGCTACGGAAGTAGGGGAAGACCTTTTGCACAGTGCGATCGCTTATGGTCGGAGTAGAAAGGGGCTGGCAAATCTCATTCAGGATCATGAAGCACGTGTCTGACCTGATCATCTGCAGTGAGAGCTGAAAGCATCACTTTATCAACTGGTTGAAAATGTGCATTTTGGACGATCACGCGCGATAACGCATCAGACGCCCGAAACTATTAGTGCGCATGCATTTTATGGCAAAATCGTGACCGAGTACCGTAACAGCCCAGCGCTGCAGTCGATTAGTAGTATAAGCCCTTGTTTGGATGGAAAAAGGTCGAACAACGGTTTGTGGTTTTTGTACAATGAGCCGGCATCCATGCAGCATTCCGTACAAGTTTTAACATGAAAATAAAGTCCAATGCTAATTTTCTATTTGACTATACTTCTCAGTTGTGATTAACGTACGGGACACGCGAGGTACTGCGTTCTTACTACCACCGGAAAATTTGTATAAGCAAGGCTGCAACTATTTCATGGACACTATCATCGGCTAAAATAGCGATAGCTGTCGACAGTCGGTCCTTCAGGAAATGAAATCAGCTAGTTTCCATGGGGTGCAATAAGAGCCGTGGTCTCTGCTAAGTAAACAATACAATGCACGAATTAGGTAGCCGGTTAAAATAGACCAAAAGCTCTTCACTAGCCAATTAGAAAGAGATATTGATGCAGGGAAGCAAAATCGCACGCAACATGTTGCTCCTGTTTTGAAAGCATTGTTTATTTGATTGTTGGCTAATAGATTTGTTCATTCAGAGTCCGAGATAGCGAGCTCCCCTCGCCGGCCTGTAGGTGCATTTCTCCGTCCGCCTCAGTCTCGTGCGAACCAACTTCGGCCATCTGTTCAACATTAACTTCGCTGCTTTCATTTTCAGGGTCCTCCTCATTGTCACGCTCGTCTGATCTTGTTAAATAAACCCTATTCCTTCCTACCAGCAGATATCCGGACAGTAACCGCCATGATTTCTTCGTTACCAGTGATGTTACCTATCCATTCGTCCATATTTTTTTCCAATGCCCAAACGCAGACTGGGTTCACTTAACTTAAGTGTCTGCAGTAATTTACCGTTCCGATCGCAAGATCAATTATGCCCCGCCGAACGTTTTTCCCTTTTGATTTAATCAATAATGGAATTCCCAAATGTATCAACTAGAACAGCACTTACAGACAAGGTCGTTCTCGTCCGTCCTCTAAACTGACTTGGGCTTTTTCCCTCAGTCGCCGATAGTGCATTTCAGGGTCCAAGAACGGGTTTCCATTTTTTAAGTAACTTTGGTTGTTTAACTCCACTCTTTGCCATATCATTAAATTGGTCATGGTAAGGAGTGGTGTGGCATCCAAAACGCCGCGTTTCTCAGGATTGCTGAAAGTCTATTATGCGAAACTGGAGACTGCCATCGGAAATCAGCTCATTCAGAATTCCACGTCGCGCATTTAATTCCCAGTGAGTTGAAAACCTCCAAAAATGTTTCCGTCCCAAGCATGTCGATTCCAAAGAACTCACTGTAGTAATTCGGTAATTAGACAGTTGTCTTTCACGTAGTACAGTAAATTCAACGCCACCATCTGCAAATGCGGATTAGATATTGGTCTTACTTCCGTCGGTTCTTTTGTCTGTCGCTGATTCAATTGTCCGAAAATTACCCAGTTGAATAACATTCGCTTAATCTGTTCTACTATGCCGAGCTGATAGTACGTCTCTGCAACCCGTTCATCCGTCCACCAACACCTGCATGCGAACGACAAAACAAATACAAAACCTCTTTTCGAATCGGCCGTGGGACCAAAAACTTGGTTGAAGGTTCAACCAGAAGCACAATAAAGTCTGCGAATTCAAAGTGAGAAAGTTTCGCGTCTGAACAAATATCGCTTTCAATATTCACAGAAAGATAACGCTAACTTCATCATCGTCAAAATTACACGACTGAGGAAAAAGTGAGCGAGGGTAGCTGTAGCGAGCACCGGTTTTCGCGGTGAACTCAGATGGTATATATGCGTTTGTCTAATATATGTGTGTATGGATACACATGCATGTATATAAATACCACAAGTCCGCCACCAGACCTAATGCGAAAGTAGCCTAGGAGTCACACTCCGATCGTCTGGTTGGGAGACCCAATCTGTAGGGCAGCACAGCGAAACACCGGATTCGCAAATCGTTGGGACCCCACAACCAACAACTAGTTACTGCACCTTTAAGTCAATCTAGATCGCGTTCCAGCAGAGCTCATAGTCGACAGATTTGGTTCATGCGCTTTTGCTAATGTACCTTATCTTGAGTGGAGGGAATGGGTCACGATATTCTTAGATGGGAAGACACATTCGCCATAAACGAACTTTCGTAGCAGAACGGGCCGGTGTCATAAGAAATGTCATGCAGGGATGACCAGGTCAATTCTCACGCGTACGTCTTTGGACAGCGTCAGACAATTAGATAAGAGTAGTGCCCGCGAACAGTTTGTATGTAGTACCCACCAACCTTTCCATTTCGTAATTTCCACAGATGGGTCTATGACCATCCATTCATACCAACCCCTAAACACACGTTTCCCTGCAGGGTCAAATTCATAAGCTTCGGTAACCCAATGCAAATGACTCGTTATCACCACTGAAGGAGTATAACACATCTGAACAAACAGCACTATGGTTTCTCAGGAAACCTATCCAATGATAGATAGATACATGGATAGACAGACAGATACATAGATGGATGGATAGACAGATAGGTGGATGGTTAGATAGATAGACTAAACCTTGACGTGGTGTGACGGCTAGCATGCCTCCATGATCCAACGAGCTATACTGGATGGCTTATCTCAACCCGAAGATCTAATCATACCTAGAAGGTCAATGGGTAGAGGCCTGACGAAGTAGTCTCGTCCTCCAAGTTGGAGGTTGATCTGAGTTAGCAGCTCAGTCGGGAAAACGAGTGGAAGAATAATTGATCCAAGTAGATGGGCGCCCACTCAGCTATGCCCCGCTGCCTTGCGGTCAGGTTCTTGTCAAAACCAAAGGCTTTGGTTGAAAACCCTAATCGTTCTTCTGCTTAGCGGCTGGACTCCCTAGCAGTACCAGTCCATCAATCCCCATGAGTTACACGCCTACAAATAATTCCATACTGCATCGGTCGTCGCGCAGGATAATCAGGACCGCACTGCCCATTGCATCGAGCCAGGTGGGGATGGTTGGTGATAAGTATGCTACTGCTCAGAGTTCACTCTCTTTTATTCAACCTGTCTCTTCTGTCTCCAGCCCAATCTGTTTGCCCCTTTTGCCTACCCCTAGTATCTCCATTGATAACACGCCCGAGACTCGCAACGGTCTATTGTCAAGTAGTGTCGCAGGTGGTTTTCAGTCTGTTAGCTCACATTTTCTCAAGCCTCGTCAGCCTCTGAATCTCGGTTCGTTCAATGTGCGCACTTTAATGCAGGCTGGCCAACAGGCGTGTTTGGCTCTGACAATGGACTCACTTTCGATTG
>LUCM01007050.1:3284-15427 GCA_008360955.1 Fasciolopsis buskii
CTTTTAAGTAACTCTAGCAAGTACCTCCACATTCGTCAGCCAGTACAGATCATTAGGCTTAGGGACCATGTGAAGCGAAGAGGCCCAAGAACATAACTGGAGAGATCTTATAGTTATGCCCAAATTTGCCAAGTGTGTAGCGTTGAGATTCTCAAATGACCTCGGCTGAGCGGAAAAACATATGAATCATGAAGAGCTGAATTATCACGGACAGAAGGCCAGTCTGAATAAGTTATGTGGGGATCCCCTGGTCCCATATTGTTGGAGTATGCTTAGTAATGACAGCGGAAAGTAGACAGGCGTGCTGTCGCAGGTATGCACGAGATTGCGTCGCACCACCGATGCCGGCTAGATTGATTAGCTGGCAGGGTTAGTTAGTGATGTCCTGAGGGCGGCCCAATTAATGGCTGACGAACGGCCAAACTTGAGCGGTTCACACGGTCAGCGACTGTACGTTTGACGTCCACTATCTTCTAGGACACACGACACAATCCAGAACGTCAGGAATGACTGGTAGGAAGCTATTTAGCAATAAACAGGTCAATGTGGGACGTCGGTGACGATGACTATCAAAAATACTGAAAATGTGGTGCGGCATTTCAGACACTAGACTTGTGAAAAGGTAGAAGGGACAGATGCCCGTACTTAATGATGACATCGGTTAGCCGAATTACGTAAGTCCTTAACGTCTCTGCCTGTGCAACGGTCAAATTATTCTGGCCACGAGGGCCATTACCAACTAACCTCATGAAGCAACTGATGCCATTCGAGGAAATGTGACATTGTATAATCGTCAAGCCTATTTGGAACGCATACAAGGAATTAGGATCAAATACAGAAAGCTAGCACCCAAGCCCGGTGTCGTGTACCGCGACCACGAACCGGAAGCCTGGGTTTCCTGTCTCTTGCCTGGAATTGTGCAACCGGGAAAACACAATTTGCTAGGCCTCCAAGGCGGTTGTGGAACTTGCAGTAACCTTCCGTGGATGGCAGGAAGGATCGCTTGGAAGGAGGCTATTGCGCCTGTCACGACGTCGGTTGAACCGATTTCGTGGCCGATCTCTATCGACTGATAGCCGCTGTAGTGATGCATTGATCTTCGTCAGAATAGGTGTTAATTCATCCTGCGAAGATTGGGATGCGGCTCTGGGGAGGAGAAATTATTTATTGCTGAGACGCCCGGGCTATGAAGCGACACGGTGTCATGAGGGATTTCTGTGGTCTCCACTAGTGATTACTTACGAACAATACTAAGCAAGGGAGGTAGATTGGGTGGGAGCCGTTGAAGCCCCGGTTCCCTTAACATCGGGTCGTCACAGAGCGCTGCAACTCTAAGACGTCACATTTCCCGCAATAGCTCTGGGGGCCTCTTATTCCCGAGCTCGATCCCTTGAAGCAGCTGTTGGATGCGTTGATCTTTCAACGCGTTTTAACTGCGCAAAGATACGTTGACTCCCTAACCTGGAGGGTTACTTCTTGAGGAAGACGGCCAGTCGCCCAGTAAAAGCGGCCGACGTCGCTGGTTGTCCTGTAATTCACTAACTCCAATTCAACTAACATAAACCAGGGTTTGGGATCGGATAATATGAATAAGGGTATATGAACAGCTATCGAACATACTGTTGGGTCTGGCGATGGCTTTCGCTCCGTTGACGCGGCACCGTATTTGAAAACTCAAGATGTAAAGAAAACAAAACGTGTGGAAAACCACCGATAGAAAAATGCAGCCAGCAAAATTCAACACGTAACGGCAATTCGCAACGCGGCAAAAAAGCAACGACGATATTAACCCGCGAAAAAGCCAAACAGGTCGTCATCTGAAGGGAATGGAGAATCATGTGAACAGTCAATCACGTCGGGCTTATCAATATGCGGAACCGGCTGTCCTAACGCGAATGTCGTATTAGATTTGCTTGCCCTTAACATTTGTAAACACTTGTGCGTCACCAGGTATATTTTAATTTTTCCAGTTCTTGACAGTTAGGAGGCGATACTTGTCGTCGTGTGGCGCACTCATGAATCGGGAACCTAGTTTCCCGGTTTCCTGCTTGGTATTATTTATGTGGATTCTCTGATTTCTCTCAAACTGCTGAAGCGGTTCTGGTATTCGCCGCTATCTTCCACTGATCGTATGAAGGTCGCTCTGGTGGGGAGCTACCGCGCCTGTCTCGAAGCGAGGTGAACCGATCACGTCGCCCATCCCTATGGACTGTTATCCGCTGTTAGGTTTCGTCGATCCCCTTCAAGACAATTGTTGCTTCGTCTTGTGAAGATGTGGACGTGTACCTGTGGGAAACGAATGTGTTTAATGCCGAAACATCTGGACTATGGCGCGCCAGGATGTCATCAGCGATTTCAGCGGTCTCTTCTAGGTAATACGTACGGGCAGTACTAAGCGATGGGGGTGGATGCAGTGACCGTTAAAGCCCTATCTCTCTCAACATCAGGTCGTCGACGAACGGTTCCCCTCTGAGCTGCCGCAATTCCCCACAGCAGCTGTGAGGGCTACTTATTCCCGAGATCGACCTCTTGAAGCAACTGCCGAGTGCGCCCTTCTTCAACAGAATCGTTCTAAATTATAGCAGCTTCATTCGAAAATTCATAATCGCACGAAGATTCCTTAACTTTCCCAACCTCGAGGGTTGCATCCGGAGGAAGACGGCCAGCCACGAATCTAGGTCAGCCGACGTCGCTAGCTATCAAATAATTCTCGAACACCAGAAAGTAAACTTAAATGAACCAGAGTCTGGAATCGGAATGCATGAAAGAGGGTATATGAAAGGATAAGGGCCGCATTTTTGGGCTTGGCGTCAGATTTTGCTGTGCGGACATAGCGCCGTACCTGATAGAATGAAATGGCGTCAATAAAAGCATTCTGAAAACTGCAGACAGGAAAAAGCAGCCAGTACGAATCAACGCGTAAAGGTAATCCGAACAAAATAGCGAAGGTAAAATCTACCCGCGAACAAGGCAAACAGGGCGTCATTAAAATGATTGGAAACTCGGTTGACCGGTCAATAACGTCGGGCTTGCCAATTTGTAACACCGTTTGTCTTATAGTGGATCTCTCCTTGCGTTCGCCTGCTCTTAACCTTTGCCGCCTCCTGTGCGTCATCCATACTCAGCTCCGTGCGGTTGCAATGAACGTCATAACGGAAAATCAGTCGAAAACCGTGGGACCTTGAGTCCATTTCTTACGGGAGCGTGTGTGAGCCGTGCTAGGCGGTCAACGTTCTGTTAAACAAGCCATCAGGGGGGACAAATCCATGTTCCGCTACAGATATTCTAAGAAAAAGATGCCGATACACCCTCACGTAGCAACTGTCCATCCCTCTACGGTAAGCCGAGCACTGTACCCCTGATTGTTGCAAAAGTCAACCCGCTACAGCCAAAAATAACAGCGATTTCAAAGGGAAAGCCATAAGAAACCTCTGGCATAGTAAACTTTTCCTTGATCTTTGATTGCCTCAAGATATGCCCGGGAGAGACAGGTTCAAACAATTCATAAAGAGAATTTTTCCCTCGGCACACGTATGGCCGCCGCATCAGTACTGTCCAATGCCAAAGTAACCGGACCATTTCGTCACTGTCGTGAAAAATGAACTGGGCTAACCTAGTTTTTGAGGTTGTGCGTTTAGTTGGTGTACTTTTGGGCGCTGGCCTGTGGAGCGCGGGCTGTTGGCCGCCAACTGTCTGTACGAGGGATACTGTCTGACTCCTTGTTAGATTTGATTGCGTAGGTGTTTGTGCTGGCTAGTACGCCTACCTGGATCCGTCTTACGCGTAAGCCGAATGAAGTGGCGCGCCATTTCATTTGTGTGTTGTCAACCTTATATTTAGTCACGTGTGAATTCACACGTTAACCTCACCGAAGAGCGCCGTCCGCTTGTAGGTTGCATTTGGTTCATTGTGTGGGTGCAGTTCCTTACTAGAACCAGAGTGAGTTTTGGGCATTTCAGGTAGCTTAAATTTCCAATTGTCACATACCATCCTATAGCTAACAGACCGACACTCACTGCAAACTTTAACTAGTCAGCGCGTTGGCCGATTTCTCGAGGGGCGGGAAACCTGTGTGAAATCTACTCCAACCCATCCGAACGCCAAAACTATCACTCGGTTGGACTACTTTGAGAAATTTCTAAGGTCATGGATTGCGCGGTTGCCCAAGTGGCATTGTGCCCATGCTTTCTGTCCGGTGGAAATCCGGAACCAGCTGGGCACAGAAAAGTACATTTTTCTTAGGAAAGAGTTATATAGTTGTCACCATGGTGATGGTTTCCGCAAATTCCTTGGGGATGGTCGCCTGGATCATACTAAAGTTGGTTTTGGAAGCATCGGTCGTGCTCACAGTTCTTGTCGAGACTATGGAGTAGCAAACCAAGGCAGGCTTCAGGTATACGTTATCTGGTGACGATGACAGGTTACTTGTTAGTGGCATTTCAACTGACTTCAGACCCGCTATCTCACACAATTTGCGTATAAACCTTCGATATCTACACTTGATTATGTAAGCTGTATTGTCCATTCATTTGTTCCTTTCTCTGGTGGTGGATCTCGCATAGTAAGGCTTGTTTTTCTTGACTACCCTGAAGCTTTTAGCCTCCAGTACTCGTCTTCATATCCCCACGACAACAGCGCCGATCCAAATATTCAAAATGTCTTACGTGACTATTTTTACAACCGTATTCAGTTTTCTTCTTTCGATAATGATAAAACGTCAATCCTTCCGGTTACTTCGGGCGTCTTCCAAGGAGCCATTCTGTCTCTAGTTCTACTTTCTCCTCAAGGTAACTAGCTCCCTATTTCCCCCAATTTCATTGGCTAAAGATATCCTGATAACGTTGTTTTTGGCTGCAATGTTGAAGGCAACCTCAACCATCTGCATAATAATTTGAACGAATTCAACGGCCGTCTTCCTTTCATCCCCTTTTAACTGGGTGTTCTTAAATGTGCTGATGTCCCCTACCATCTTCAGCGGGGCTCCGGGTATTCATCTATCTTCAGTAACCTCCAGTCGTTAGCAATGAAGAACAAAAATGTACGAACGGATTCTTCTGGGAATAGATTAGATCGACAATTTTTACTGGACAAATCACTTCGAAACTGTGTTTCTTCAGGCACAGAGAATCTCCTTCGTGTTCCTTACTTTGAGAAAACCTAATATACTCGTTCTTCAACTTGTTACTTCATACATTCTCATCCTGTGGCTTTACTCCTCTCCAGTAATCTTTTCTGGCGTGATTGAAAAGGGTTTTACTCTTATCGTCAAACTCCAGCCATCGCCCTTCATGTGCCTGTACGCATAGAAACAGCCTCATTCCTTGTCTTGTTTGTTTACGCCTAAATCGCGCACTGGCAACGAGTGATCTATGGGCTCGTCTGCAGTTGTAGTGCCAACACATCTTGATTCCGTAACATTGTTCTTCGATGAAGCCGTTTACCTTACCAAAATGTGCATAACCATTTGTTTGCATTTCTCCCAAGTGTTCGTCATACATTTTGTTTATTTCAGCCACGAATTCAGCAGCATTGGAGTGCAAAAAAACAGTTTTACCTACCACGACTTGATGAAACTCGAAACGCGGGCACCAGAATCAGCCTTCATATTACGCTGTCTTCTTTCTTCTAATAGTCAGGGTACTTTCCCTCTCCATAGAAGAAAGCAATTATTTTACTTATCCCAAAACAATAAGACCCTTTTGATCCGAACAACTATCGTCCCATCCTATGTCTCCGGAAGTTTTTGAACTCATTATCTCCGGCCAGCTGCATTCATCCCTTGAACGCAACGGTTTCTTCGGTGGCCGTCAATATAGTTTCCGCTCGTCTCAACCTATGGGCGACTTTCTATTTGTCATCTCACATCCTTTGTTCTCACTGGCATTTCCAAGGCCTTCGACCGAGTTTGGGATGAAGGTCTGTTGTTAAAATTGTTTTCGTTCGGATTCCATCCGGCTTTTGTATCATGGATATCATGCTTCTTCAACAAGCGAACCATTCCCATCCGAGTCGATGGGGTCCTTTCTCAGCCACTTCCTGCAAACCCCGGTGTTCCCCAAGGTTTCATATTTTCGCCTACCCCTTTTCTTCTACTTATTAGTGATCTCCCTTCATCAACTTCCAACCTACTTCGATGTCTTGCCGACGATACCGCTCTCCATCGCTCTCTTTCCCACTCTGCTCGCCAAGCCACTACCAATATCGATCGCGATCGTGCTGTTCCCAGTGCGTCAACTGTTTCCGATCTAGGACGAATCTTTGCTAGGGACTACACCAACCATGTCTGTTTGAATCCTCCCAAAACCCTTTTCTGCTTCCTTAAAACATCTCTCTTATCCTCCCCAGTTGAATTTTGACTCGATTTCTCTTCGTTCCACTGGGTCACTTTTATTACTGGCCTTGTCCATAAATTCTTCTCTTTGTTGATCTCCATTTATGTTACTACTTGCCTCTCGTGCTGCGCGCAAAGTTGGTTCTCCATTTCGCGCCTGACGTTTTTTCACATCCACCCACCTTCTTCTATACAGATTAAATTCGCGCGACAGCTGTATACTGTAGACATGTTTGAAGAGGGGCTTCATCTATCGTTGTTCCTCTTCCTGATCGGATTCAGCGAAAGGCCGTACGATTGACCTGTGATCCCTTCCTGACTTCCAGTCTCAGGTCACTTGCGGGTCACGAACATTTACTTCACTGTCTCTTCTCCGTCGTTACTATTTTGGTTTCCGTTCTTTCAAACTTGCTTTGGAAATTACTCTTAGCACCGCTCTCTTGTTTTTCTTGTGGCCGGCCACTCTCATTAAGCATTCATCCCAAGATGTCGAACTTCTTTGCTGCATTCTTCCTTTATTCCCCGGACTGTAAAACTGTAGAAAAATCTCCCTGTTTTCGTTTCCCCAACAATCTACAGTCCTTCAAATGTTAAAACCAGAGTCAACAAACTGAATCGTACTTCAGTGTTCCTCAAGCCTATATTCTTTTACAGTGTCTTTTTTTAAATTGTTTGGACTTTTTTGTCTGTCGTGCGCCGCTTATTCATTTGGGCTTTACTCACCTTAATCTTTTCTGACCTCTAATGTTGATTTTCGTTGTCTCGTCTGTAGCCCAGAAGTGCACACATTGGCATGGAGCCCTACCCAGAGTTGGGGCACAAATGGGTAATGGTGCGTAAGTTAACCTTTGCCCTAATCCTATCGTTTAGTGGTGGTCGTTTAATGTGATCACAAAATTATTAAATCGGTCTAAATCAAATCACCACATTTGGGCACCATTTATTTTGCATCCGCGTGCCACATTCTGTGATACCTGTTTGGTTTCTCTGCTTCGCTCGGATTCAAGGCGGGATAAAACACGTTGTCAGCTAATTCCAATGCCGTATATGGTGCTGCTCTGTTACTAACCTTTGATAGCCCGAAATTCTCTCTGTCCTCAGTGATGTCGATTTCTTATCGTCACAGGAATGGCTCGGGGGGGGGGGGGAGTTAAACCATGGGAACGCAAACATCAAGCGGTTTACACATCCGGTTAATGTCTGCGCGTACTATCTTTTTAGGTTAGCTGGATTTGTTTTAGATAGACTGCCCTGCTGCAGTCGTGTACCAACTTGCTTACTCGGTGCCCTTCAAGGAGGAAATTTGTTTTCCTTGACTATAGTTTGTGCAAAACTTGCGTAAGAATTTTCCTAGCGGGACGGCCACTTTTGGGACTACCGCTTCACTGACTTACGTACTTTGGTACTTGGTAACCCTCTCCACTTATAGCAGAGAGCATATTCAGCCACTTACTTTCATTTTTCTGATTCCAGACACGAATCGTGAACTGTTTTCTAAAGAATAACAAAAAATCATCAGAAGACGATCTATTTCCAAGACTTTGATCCCATACCGAATTGTGATTTTGTCAACGGAATCGGGGTTACACGAAAATTACGGTCTTTAAGCCTGTTAACTTCTGTCAAATCTTGTAAATTTGCCAATGCAGTTCAGAGGACAGAAATGCGCTTACTGCCTAAGAAGGATTTTCGGTCTTTGCATCTTATGTAGCCAATGTTCACAGCTTCGCTTGTGCTTGGAGGTATAAGTTCTCTTGTCATGTTAAGTTTTTTAGTGTTTCTTGTCTGGTGTTGAAGGAGGGCGACATAAAAATTGCCACAGTTACATAATAGAGGTAGGTTAGATTCCGAGGTTATTTACAATTTATGAGAAAACGGATTCGACAGTTCAGGATCGATTGTTTGGTCCAGTCTTGCCCAATGAATCCGTCTGGTATTTTCACGAAGAATTAAAATTAATGGATGCAGTGGAGACTTACGGTTACGGAAACTGGTACGTTACCACAAATTCCCTATCACTGACCATGTAGGAGTGAAATTGCATCGTGTATCACAAACCGGACCCCTGCAGAATGTAAAGTGCATTACGATCGGTTCTACGTCACTGGAGTGATTGGCTCGTGCGCAGCTGATGAACCTGCAAATCTGCTTCATCGCGTGATTGATCACACAGACCAGGGATTTTTTGAACAGTCTCCGTTTTTGCCTCATATAAGCCCAGATAATCAAAGCGTTCTCGGCTACATGCCGTGCCGTGATGAATTCGAATGTGTACGTTCAATTTTATTTAATACATTTCCGCTTACAGGAGTACATGAACAACGCGGAGAATCTGATTACAGCAATACCTTTCGGAAATACTTCGGATGGACTGTATAGAGGTAAGTATGGATAACTCGTAGCCCACAGTGCTTGTCTACAGTACCCATTCATTCATCACGTTGGGTATCCTGATTTTTGCATACTCAGCAAGCGGTCCAGTTTTCAAAGACTAATTCCTCTATGACTCTTCATTGAATTTAGCCCGATAATTGCTTTTTGGGCCGATCATACTGTAGCATATTACATTATTAGACTCATTTGGGCGTGAAGAGTACATTTCAGCAGTAAAACTGTATTGTCTTTGATGCCTGAAAAATTAATGAAGAAGGAAGTTGACTCGAAGGTTGCGCAACGACAGTGAGAATTGGTGGTTTAAGCATGCGATAGAAACGGATTAAGTTTTTACCACCAGAAACACTCGGAAACTTTTTCAGCTCCTCCAATTCACAGAAAACGAGAAGCTTAGAGTGAGAGGGGTGATCTTTGACGGGAATGGGTGACTATTCCACCAGCTGTCACAACACATGATCGAACATTTTAAGAGACAGTTTGATTGGATTTCAGGACCACCGCACGATCGTTTTTCTGAACCAGCTCATGCTCTACGTATAGTTTGTACTTTGCTTCTCACTGGAGAACTCAATCATGCGCCGCATCCCCATGAATCTCCCAGCATCCGAAGAACTTCAACCAAAGAAGATGGTATTGGTTCAGTTCAGCTCACTTGTTATAACCATTGGCCAAGGAATGACGCACGGATTTTCGTTTCCACCTTGCAGCACTATTTTTATTTTGAAAAAAGAAGAAAATGAGAAATAGAAAAACGTCAAATCCAAACTAATGAGTTAAACAGTTACATGTAGAATTACAGGGTAATTCTTCTGAAGATTTTCGTCGGTTAGGCCAGATCAACCCTCAGAAAGAGAGCACAAGGTCCCAGACCAGTAAACGTGCAAGCAGCAGCAGCCGTGAAACTCGTCGTGCGCTTCCGAGGAGGTTAGTTCTTCCGTCTGTATAACAGAACAGTATTAACTGCAAACACACCAGCTTCTTCGCCATGATTTGATTCTGTGACACAAATTTGTTAGAAGTGAATGCAGGAAACTGCATAATCAAAGGCGCCGCGAGACTGCAGGGATCAGTCAGTGTCCGGAAGGATAGCAGTGTTAAGCGCAGTTTATTTGTCATCTCGGCATACGTTCCAACAGACTGCAGCACTGACATGGAGAAAGACGAGTTTTATGATGACGACCTCGTCACCCTTGTTCGAAAGATTAAAGGCTCTGACATAGTAGTAGTAGCGGTGATTTTAATGCACTTGGTGCATCGGAATCCAGTTTAGGTAGGCGGTGCGCCTTGCCTGCTCAGCAAGTGAATAAAAGAGAAAAACCTCTCCAGTTTTATGCAGACAATCGTTTTATCTTTTATCTTTTACTTCCTTTATTCATGGAACAAGAATGTACATTAATTTCCAGGAAGGAGGCCGCGGCAAGCAGAGGGCTTCCAAGTGGGAAGTTGACCGGCAGTGGGAGGATTCGAACCTGAGACCTTTACGTCTAAACGCCACGACCTTATCCGTTTGGCCACCACCGGGCCGTTCCTGTCTAGTGCGAATTTCCGACACAGTTCGCGTCGCACAGCGACATGGCGCTCTAACTCGACGAGTGGTCTGAGTCCGATCAACCCTATTGCAGTCAGCTACCGCTGGCGCGGTTCTGTCCAGAACTGTAGATCGTATTGGACGACTTACGTCGAATGGGACCTTGCGTTGGTATTAATACGATTTTTGCTGCAGCTCAAAGGCCATCGACGCAGGACACAAACCCGATTGGTTGTTGAGTGTCTGTCTGGTTCGGCTGTTCGCAACAGAGACTTTTCGAGGATCTAAGAACTCTGACGAGCAGCAATGTAGATGAGCAGTGGGGAAAAAATCAAGCAGGCGATGCATTTGGCAGCAGATTTCGCCTGTGGTCCTAGATCTACGTTCAACAAAGACATTGGATCTCGTAAGGGTCGCTGGGTATAATGTAACAAAAACGCCAGCTTCCCAACTTCAATGAGGCGAGTAAGATAGGTCGACGGTTGCAGCGTCAGTTGACGATAAGTCTTAAGGATGACCGTGAGAAGTGGTGGTTTAAGGTAGCCGAAGAGATGGAAGTAACCGCCGCTTCAGTTAACAGTCAAAAACTGTTAAAGCTTATACGCGCTAGCGGTGGGCGGCGAATTCCGGTTAGTGAAGTCGCGTGTGACAGGAATGGAGGACTCATCCAAGGTAGGCAACAAAGGCTGGACCGTTGGGCAGAGCACTTCAAGGATCAGTTTAGCCGGCCGCATGCTAACGTATTTGGGCCGACGTCTGCAGCTGCGGATCCTTGGGAGGTGTCACTTGATCCCCCCACCGTAAGTGGAAGTGCAGTCAAATATTCGGCTTCTGAAGAGGAGGAAAGAAGCCGGTACCGACGACCTACCCCCAATTCTTTTCAAATTGGGTGGAGAAGCTCTGGTAAAACCCCTTACCTCCCTGCTCCATGATATTTGGAACGAGGAGCGTATTCCGTTATCGTGTGGTGAGTTACTGATTGTACCTATCTTTAAGAAGGGCACACAGAGTGACTGTGGAAATCATCGTGGGGTTAGTTTAATTCAGATAGTTACTAAGGTGTTAGCTTCGATAATGCTGCGCTGTCTGACACGATTCGCGAGAACAACATCCGTGAACAGCAGGCCAGATTTTATCCAGGTCGAGATTGTACCGACCAAATATTCACTCTCTGGCAGTTACTAGAAACGCGCCACACATACCGCCGCCCTACGATCGTAGTCTTTCTCGACTTGAAAGGTGCATTCGGATCAGTGGATCGACCAGCACTATTCTGTGCTTGCCTTGCTGTTTAACGCTGAACGATGATGATGATGATGATGATGATGATGATGATGATGATGATGATGATGTGCTTTCCATTGGAAGGGCATGCCAACGAAGTTAGTAAACCTGTTGCGAGTATCATACTCGCATACCTATGGTCGCGTGAGGGTATACGGTGAACTAGCAAGTTCATTTGAAACTACTAGTGGCGTTCGACAAGGGTATCCTATCTCTCCATTCCCGTTCAACTTCGCCATGGACGAGGTGATAGAAGATGCTTTAGGAGGTCTTCGGGATGTAGGAATCGTATTAGGAAACCGAGGGAAGCTTTGTGAGCGAGATTACGCAGATGACGTTGTGTGCCTTTTCGAGCCTGCGGGTCATGCACAACGCGCACTGTATAGACTCTCGAGGTCGGTTCTCGGTTTGGCATGTGCTTTGCACCTTCAAAGTGCAAGGTGCTGTTGCAGGACTGGACGACAACAGTGCCGAACTTTGTGCTGAGCGGAGAGGATTTCACGATTTCAGACCATTTCACTTACCTTGGTAGCTGCGTGTCGAATGATGGTAGCTCGGCAGTGGAGGGAAACACGCGTATATCCAAGGCTCGAGCAGTTTGTGCTG
>LUCM01007050.1:15571-58302 GCA_008360955.1 Fasciolopsis buskii
TGTGTGGTTGCGAGACATTGTGCGTGGGCGATGTTCGTCGGTTGGAGGTTTTCGACAACCGATGTTTACGTAGTATGGCTAGGATTGGATGGAGTGACCGAGTGAGTAATGTTGAGGTTAGGAATCTGGTATTGGGTGGAACTTCTGAGCATAGCTTGTTTCGGCGTATGAAACTTAGTAGACTACGCTGGTTGGGTCACGTGTTGCGTATGACGAACACTCGTCTACCATACCGTGCCTTATTTTGTGTTCCTCCTAAGGAATGGAAGAAGCCATGTGGAGGCCAACAGATGACGTGGCAACGTGGGATGAGAAAATGTACAGCGAACTTAAGTAAAGTAGGTGTCTCACGCCTTCGTGGTTGGAGTCCGGAAGACTTGTGGACTTGCTGGCTGGAGACATTGAAGGATATGGCAGTGAACCGTGAACAGTGGCGATCGTGCTGTCATTTTCTATCGAATCAGAATGATTGAAAGCACGTGCGTTTGTACGGTTAGGCTGTGTTTCGTGTGTTGACTGCAGCAGCATTTTATCTTTTTTTCGCCTGTGTAGGTCCACTCCCTGTTCCCCTTTGATATTCACTCTTTTTATATAAACGTGTAACTCTGGGGAAAGGCAGCGGTCAGGGAAGCTTGCCTTGCTGTTTGACGTTGAACGATGATGATGATGATGATGTCATAAAGACTATTAATAATGCTTCGTACACGAAAATGCTGAGCGACTGGCTTCGTACGTCACCAGCAGCCACTCATTGTGGCCCCTTGTAAAGGTTGTTTTTCGTAATTTCGTCCTTTCCCGCTGAGGTTTTTGCCTTCTGGTTGCCTCAAATCTTACTTTGTGTCAGGTATACTACTCCGCCTTACTAGAAAAATCCGCCAAGTTTCTGTCTAATCTAAATGTTCCCTAACCATCATCCTTAAAATGTATGCTTTTGAGTTAGCTCTCATTACGTCTTTCTCCCTTCCCTAGATCAAGAAACTTTTTTCATAGAACACCGCAATTACATTTCTTGTGTCGAAACATGGCGACGTCCAATATCTTTTTGCCCATTAACTTTACTGTTGTGCCTTCAAAAGCTTTCAGAACCATTTTCTGCCACCGTTGTTTCTTTCCCTTGGGCGTGAATGTTTCCTGAGTCACCGCCAATGTGACACGCTCTACGGACGACCTGCCACCTGTCAACAGACTCGCTTGATCGTATGCACTAGATAATCCGGGAGAAATTCACTTCGTCTGGCTGGGCATCTCCCAAGTTTAAAACCGAATTTGGCGTGAAGACCTGCTGCCAGAATTATCTTTCTTTAGGTTCTGTCCAACTTTCGTGTTGTGGATGTTTCTTTGGAAAGCGAACCATCTTCGTGCGAACCGACTGGACTGTCTCAACCGTTCCCTATAAAAGTTGATATTTTCAATTTTTTGCACACTTACCCCGTGTCACCTGAACATCGCCCTTGTTCTTATCAACTCAATTTGCCTCGATTCCCCCTGCTTCTGCGGGCACATATATTTCACCGGCCGTACCCACGAATTTTTCTCTTTCTTGGTCTTCATCGATGTCTGCACTTGCTTCTTGCACTAGTTGGTTTTCCATTCCTCGCCAGATGGTTTTTCAACAGGCCTATCTTCTCTGCAAAACTCGAATGTTGCAGCTAAGTGTAGCGCGTGGCTTGGTCCACTGTTCTTCCTGTTTTTAATGGGCCCAACAAAACACTGTCCGCCAATCAGCACTCCCTATCTAACTTCAACTTTGTAGTCATTTACCCATAGCTGTGGAGCAACTTTTCTATCTGTCCTGCTTTTACTTTTCTGGTTTGTTTTCCCCAAGACCCGCTTCGGCAGTCCCCCCTCTCGTTTTTTTGTTATTTTCCTACACAAGCGGTCCAAATCAATGCGCGTTTGATCGCTTGGCGAATGAGGTATCCAGATACGGTTTATACTAGGTACCTTCAAAATGAAAGGTACTCGAAGGCTTTCAGAAACTTGTGTGTTCACTTATCCTTCGTAGCGAGCAGCTGGATTTAGTCAGTAGGCTTAAGTACTTGCGGGAATTTGCTTACAGCTGAGTACTTTATTCTGTTTCTACTGGTTTTCACAAGAGCTACCAGGTCTACAGAGAGTTCTCGCGGGATTCGCCATCCTGACTTCGATTCTGAGACGTATTCCTTAGTGTTCGATCAGCGGCTGTCATCACCTCTCGGGGCCCAATCAGGAAGACGGGAAACACCAATCGATGTTAAGTTATTCGTGCCTCTACACAAAACCATATTTTTTGCTAGTACCTGTCAATGAATGATTGCCCCCATTCAGGACCATGTTTGCTGATCGAATTAACCAGAGTTCTTTTAAAGTTTAGAATCTATGCGGTCGGACTTTACGCAAGTATTGAAGGAATGTTCCTCCAGGTCCGCCCTAACGCTGATGACAGCAAATCTCTGAGCTTCCTGTAGCAGTCGGGTAGCAAGTTAGGTGTCCCTCCCAACGTACATTGATTGAATATTCACACTTCCTGCGCTAGTTCTTTGCCTTTCTTCTTCAACTTCGCCACAAAAAAGAACCGCTGATGGCAAGAGAAAACTGTTCGATGGTAAAGCTTTGGCCGCGGTAAGAGATAACTTATGTGGACGAGAATTTGGTCTTTGCACCGTTTGCTTCGAAAGCGGTGATGCTTGTTGATCGATTGCAATAACAGGGAGGTGTTATCTGGCATTCCAACAAGTGAACGGGTTCTTAACATCATTCATGTTATCCCAAAGAACCCTGGGACATTGTTGGTGTGTACTTTCTGACGTTCGGATTAGGCATCCCATATCGCCCAGTGACCAGGCGTAGCATACTATCGTTTACTGCACCATTGTTTGACCCACTTCCACTCACACCTCAAAGACTTATGTAGCAGCCGTGTTGCGGTAGTTATGGGTTGGATGACCCCGCGGACAATACGGTTAGACCGAGCGGGGAAGCTTGGGGGAATGGGATTAATGGGATACAGACATTGAGGGTATTCCTATGCCTTAAGCCTGCTAAATTTGTAATCAGTCACATTTCTCTACACAGGGTTTTCTGACGCTTGCGAAGTGGGTTATGGAGCCGTGGTCTGCTTGCGGTAAGAATCCAGTAGTAAAGAAGCTCGGTACAGGTTAATCATAGGTAAATCCAAAGTTGCTCCTTTGAAAGCCGTTACCATACCACGTTCAGACGGCGGTGCTCATTGTGAAATTGCTGAGATATGTTTACGAAGAGTTGAAAATAAGTTTGCCCGCGAACAAGACAGACTCCACGATAGTATTGCACCATATCTACAACACCGACTAGCATTTTAAGCTATTTGTGGCAAATCGCGTTGGGTTCATACACGGGAATATTACGACATCACAGTGAAAGCACGTGTCAACGGCTATGAATCCCACGGACCTGGCCTTCAGGGGTATTAAAGGCTAGTAATTTGAGCGCATTCAGCTGTGGCTTCGAGGACCACAATTTTTGACCAACCCTAAAGGCAACTGGCCGAGATTGAGCTACGACATACTGGCTGTCCAGTCATCAGGCGCCGAGATAAAGGATGTTGCCACGACTGTAGTCAACGATCTGACAACCCAGCCAACGTCGTGTGGTTGCTTGGTTTATCCGATTCAAGGGGTTTCTTATTCATGCAGGTCGGGACGAAGGACCCCTACGTTTTTGGGAGATAAGGGAAGAAGTTCGTCGAGTCTTCATTCACGTGCAACGACAAGCCTTCGTCGAGGAAGTAGCTATTAAAAGGAAGAATCGACTCTAAGGTTTATTTGCCACTTATCCAATTTAGCCCGGTTGTCGTTAGTGACGCTGTGTTGCAGGATGAATGACGAACAGCACCATGGCGACATCGACGAAGCATCCGATTATTCTGCCGTCTTGCCATTCAGTGACCGAAACCATCATCCGCCAGTGTCATGAATCCTAATATTTTATCTTTTACTTCCTTTATGTACATCGATTTTCAGGAAGGGGCTCGCGGCCAGCGGAGGGCTGCCAAGTGGGGAAGTTGACCGGCAGTGGGAGGATTCGAACCCGCGACCTTCACGTCCAAACGCCAGGACCTTATCCGTTTGACCACCGCCGAAACACGAGAATCGATATCTTGTCCGTACTTCACCGTAGCTACTAGATTTTAAAGGGAGCAGCTGCCGTAAAGCGCATTGTTCACAAATGTATAAGATGCATAATTAAATCACCACGTCCTGTGGAACAACTGATGTCTGATCATTTTGAACGCATAGGGTAGGTAGCGTAACGAAAGCCAAGCTGGCTTTGGCGAGGTAGTGTCGACTCTGTCCGCTCATCTAAAAACAGAATTATTTTGATTTTGTCCCGAAATTCTTCTGACCTCTAAGTCGGGAGAACCACGCATTCGCTCTTAAGGCCAGCAATCTTTATCCCCTCTGTCCTTGTGCTTGGTTAGGTTATTTTCTTCACTAGTCGTTGATATTCGCACTATTGGCGGTCACACGCAACCTTCGGTCTGGCACGCACTACTTATCCGTCTAGTTAACCTATCGCCGCACACAGACACACACTTGCGTTTTATGCGATCCATCCCGTGTGTGAGATCACGATTGCCTTTACCGATTGGTTTTTCGCCGGTCAGTGAACTTGTTCGATGGCTCGATTGCGTGTGTGCGTGTATGTTTGATTCTGCGTACCTGATCCCGTCTTGCAGGCCGGAATACCTTCGGACTGCTCCCCATTGGACGCGGCTGCATGCTGCCTAGTTATTTCTTGTTGTTGAAAATTATCATCTCATTTCTGTATCTAAAAGATGCGCTATCCTTTAGGAGCTTTGTGGTAACATTTTGTGGAATAGATACCTCACAGTTTGAGGTTTGTACGATCTATTGCATTACCCGTTTGTCTCTATCAAGAGTACCTTCTTATGCCTCAGTCTTGGTCCTCATTTGGGTCATGATTGGGGCTCTACGCGTCACCTGATTGTACGGGTGTTAATCGTGGCGGATAATCGTTGGTCTCAGTATTTCGTGCTCTGCATCCATGATTACTCTCCTCACTATTTCATGCTACCAGGTGGAAATCAAAACCAAAGGGCATTAGTGGATGGTTGATGATTGAAAAACCTGGACTGGACCGACTGTTTGGAAGTTTGGTGTATGATGGCACCTTGGTTCGTGCTTTATGTGTTTTGCATTATTTTATTTTTTTCAAAGGGTGAATAAGTCACATAACCGACTTGGTCATCTTGATTTCGCACAGCATGAAGTCGCATGAATTACCTTTTTATTAGGTGATTTCCAAAGGCAGCCCAACGATCGGTGACATCTCTGAAAAGAGGAACGTTACGCTTTTGAGCAGCCTTCCGAAAACCTTTACACCTTACACTTCATATTTGCGGTTTGTTCTTTTCAGCAGATTTCACTTCTGTGAAGTAGCCTAATATACGAGTTTTTATCAGATTTTCATTTTTCTCCACGGTGATTGCTTATTAAAGTTGATATCTCAGTCACTAATGTTTCATTTTCTGTATATTCATTTCATGGACAGTATTTGTTCAAATTGTACTGATATGCTGCTGATGATTGAATGTTCTTGTCTGAACGCTAGGAGCTAACTGTCTCCCAACCGTGCTATATTGAAGTCTTTTCCCTTAGGGGAAGTTCTTGTGTCTAGTCTGTTATTCATATGTCAGGATTTCTGCTACCAAACATTGACTTTCTTTGGACGCGACAAACAATGCTTTTTTGACGTGGGTTATTTTAGGCTCCTTTGAAATCACTGTGGGCGACTCGCTGATCTTTTCTAAACTACAGTGTGGCAAGTTTCCGGAGTCAGATGCGGTGAGTTCCCTCAGTCTTCTGGTGTAACTTAAAAATGAACTAAGATGGACACTTTGATGGTGTTGCAGATTATTGACTCGCCATATCCGTTACTCTGGTCAGCGGTCAACAGTTCTGATGACTTTGCCATGAGTACGCCAGTCGATGAACTGAACGACCAGTGAATCATAGAAAGCCAATATGACCTTTTTGATTTTGAGTAATTAGCGAATATTTTGTTTCCGCTCAACTTGGCTTCCTCACCATGGTTAATACGATAGGTGATAGCGACCGAGAGATAAAATCATTTGAAAACTTCCCAGGCGAAATAGACCAGATGTATTTTTCTCCTTTCCCTGTTATAAAACAAACCCCAAGGACGTTATACCTCCTCGAATGTCCTACCGATTCGTGTTTCTGTATTTTGGAATCTACTTGAAGTACTCCTATATTGAACAATCCTCTAGCAGTGTGTGCCTCTCGATTTGGCTAGTTGTTTTTTTACGACATGCGTGAAGCGTGAGTGCAGTGGAAGAGACATGTCCCATAGCCTCTAGGGCCCATTACAAGCGGGGAGAGGGAGATCGGTGACCTTGGCCTTTATGAAATAGCTGACCACGTCGCCCGTACTCTTACGTCTCAAATGGCCTGCGTAAAAGATTTTAATACCAGAACATGGCGTTGTCAGTTGAAAGTATAATCTTTGCGCACGTTTCGATCGGCTTCAGTAAATTTTTTCAAGGAATTTCTTTCTATTGAATGATTCTAGGTTAGAAGCTATCGGATGCTTATCTTTGTGCTTACATATTCACTGTTTGTATGGTGTGTTTGGGTTTCACTAGGGCCTGTTCGCATTGGGTCACCTGTCATGGGGTCAGCTGAAGGCAAACTCAATTTGCAATCATTACCGTACTTGATTTACCGAGATGTTATCGATGTCCTCCTAGCTGATATCGTTGCTCTCTCGTTTCGATAAATGCAATCCGGGTGGGAGTTGATTATCAACGATTCATCTTACATCCGCTCCGCGTGTGTCCAAAACCCGATAAGAATTTTTGTGTTGTCATAGGGGGTTTTGCGTTCCTTGGCCAATTCATAGAGAGCGTTCGCTGTCTCATTTCAGCATTCCCAAAGCTGTTTTATTATTTGATCTCCCTTTTTTCGTTCGTGTTCTGTGGTTTTCCCTTCAAGTTATCTGCTTGTTTGTCCAGTTTATTTGGGAGATCGTTCTTTACAACTGATTTTGTATATGTACTTGTTTCTTTCTCGTGATCGGACTGGATCTTTGATTTCATTAAATGGCATGTATTATCAGTGATAAAGGACACACACACTGAGCAGAGATGTTTTCACCGAAGTTTGAGGACGAAGGTAAATACCCGGCATTTTCCACCTGGTTGACTGACCTTCGGTAGCCAGTATAGAAAAGATAGCTAAACCAACTACGGGCGGTATAAAAGACGCGAGGTTTTGCCCACCGGCCTCTGTCGTGGAGAGGTGTACTGAATACCTAGGATGTTTTAGTACCAACCGAGTTGACCGAAATCTTCAAATTGCCCTGCTGCCTTGTAGATTAAACCCCTTGGTTAAAATCCCTCAATAGGGTCTCCTAAGTCACTCTTCTACTTCTGTATGAGTAACTAGATAGCTGATACACCGCTACTACACTTTGACATGATGTGATGATTTGTGCGCCTGTGTGACCCGACGAGCCACACGGGATAGTTTATCCCAAGCTTCACACTCAATCGACCCTGGGAGCTCAGTAAGTAGAAGAGGCCTGGTGAATTAGTCTCTTGGTTCTCCCGGTTGTAGTTGACTTAAACGGACGGTGCGGTCGGATGAATGAATGGAAAAAATTGTTGATCCAAGCAGTTTGGCTTCCACTCAGTCACTCCATGATATTTTCCGGACAGATTCTGGTTTGTGCCAGAGACTTTGGCTGAGAATCTTGGTCGTTTTCTTTTTTACGACGTGCTTGAAGCATGAGTACAGTGGAAGGGACATGTACTATACTCTCTAGAGCCCAGTACGCAGAGGGATGGGTACCAGCAGCCACCACTCTGGAACTTGAAGTGGCGTAAGACTAGATTTGCGATTCGAATCTCTGACCTCGATGACAGACTCTTAATCCACCTGACCACGTCCTTGTTTAACGTCTGGCTGCCTACCAGTATCTGACCATGCCAGGACTCCTTGCCACATAACCTCAGAAACGATGGGTATCCTCGATTTCAATGGCATTGTTAGATGCTCGTAGATCCGTCCACCAAGATAAAAAATACAGTGAGGCGCGTAGATCCCTGAGATGTCAACTAATCAGGAGTTTGAGAAACGATCGAAAGCAGTGGTAGATAGGAAAGTGCTGGAGAATGAAAAGGCTGTGGCTATCGTCATTTGTCACAACCTGTACCTGTTGCTTAGGAATTCCGCCCACGGAAGCCGAGCGGAAGCGAGGTGATTAGTTAATCCGACAGCTCGCTGGTTCACTCTTAGGAACGTTAACTAGACCTTTGGCCAGAATACTTTAAGGAGCAGTTTAGTTGGCCCATATCCACAATGGGCCTTCCAGTTACGCCTGCAAGTGATGCAATGAAGATGGATACCGATCCTCCGTCGGGCATGGAGGTGATCAAGTAGATAGGCTTTCTTGAAATTCATAGGGTAGCTGGACTAGATGGACTTTCGCCATCCTTCTTCAAGGATGAAGGCGAATTGTTGAGATCGGAGTTAACAAAAATCCTGGGATCAATGTGGGAAAGAGGAGAGATTCTTGAGGTCTTGTGTGACTCGGTGATTGTACTGATTTAGGAGAAAACAAGAGAGCAATTGGTTCAGTAAGCATCGCATCCGAGCTGCATGCGGGCGTTATATTCCTCCGATTATCTAGAACTTGCGAACGGTGTTTGTGTGAATATCAAGGAGTATTCCGTCCCGGTCATATTTGCATTGACGAAATTTTTATTTTGTGGTGGATATTAGAACTTGAGCATATTTTCCGTTTACCCACGGTTTCTGCCTTTATTGATTTGAAAACGGTGTTCGACTCAGTCGATCATGGAGTTCTGTGGTGCTGCGCCTCACTAAAGCATAGATTGTAAAATTTGAGTTAACCCGAGAATTCTGTTTGATGACAACAGAAGCCGAGTTCGTGCTGATGGCGATCTTACACGCGCGTTGACCACGGAAAGTAGTGTTTGTCAGGGTTTCCCTCTTCCTTGGATTATCTTTAGAGCAGGCACTGAATGTATATAGGTTTAAGATGATTGTGATATGTTTTGCGCATGCCCGCAGAACGACTGTCTCGTTGTGCGCTGTTCATCGAGACAGGTAATGGTTGGAACGTGGTTCGGAATGGCTAGTGGATGACATTGGGAATGAGTATAGAGACCTTAACCGATGGACTGGCTCGTGTAGGTGCAGTTGGACTACTGGGTTGAGGTCTGCGAGACCTCCCGAAGTGGTGGTTAGAGACCATAGGTGGTATCAGTGATTACTGCAGTCAGTGGCGTTCTTACATTCGAAACCTCTCTTCTTCCATGCAGTTCCCCACCTTACTGTCTTATGTTCGATCTTTTACTACTCCCCGTTCTTATTTCGGCTTCAGCAGGTGCTTCTTTGAGGTGGGGCCGAAAACCAGAGCACGTTTGTACAATATTAATTGTAGTACAAGTTGAAGCTGACTTCCAGGTGGCTTCTTCCACTACGTGACCGTGACAAAAAAATATAGAGCCATATACCAGGAGTCTGTTCGACATGCACATCACTCCACCCAATCAGCGAAGTCCTCTGAGTTTCGTGCGCTGTGACAGAATATTCTTCGAACTCTCACCTGATACTACATACCTGACCTCTACATTTCTCATGCGGTTACTCTAACCGGTCCATTCTGTTGTACACAGACGTTGGTCGAAAACATCGAGCATCCTCGGCGTGCTAATTCCGCGTTTCGTAGCCACACAGCAGGACTGAACCTACTACGGCGCAGTGGACAATCTTTCAACTTTTGGGTAATATCAGGTTGTCAGCACAAGTGCCTGAGACTAGCGTACGCCAGTCGAGCCTTGGATACACGCATGATCACCTCAAACACCAATCTACCATTGTTAATCACGCAACTGCTGAGGTACTTGGGAAGATTGAATGTCGTTAGTTCCTCGCTATCCAGTATCAAATTCGGGACTACCGTCGTCCAGTCTTGTAGTTACAGTGTACTCTTGGAATATGTGAAGCACATGCCGAATAGAGCTGCGGTTTCGCAGGTTTGTCTAGTGCACGCGGTGTTTCATATTAGATCAGTCGTCGGGACGGCTAACAAGGACCAATTTGCCAATTACTTATAGTTGGTTTGTTTTTGTGATAAATGGGTTCTTTCTCACTATTCCCAGTCTTTTATTCCACATATTTCACGTGTCTTCAGCCGTCTCTGTAAGATTTTTAAGGGCTTTCAAAAGAATGGCTTTTTCAAACACAGCTTTTTCGTAACTGCTAATAAGGAGAAAGATGAATTTCCTGACAAACTCTGACATTGTAGTGGTATTGTAGAGTATGCATTGATCTTGTTGCGTCTAAGCTCACGTCTATCCTGTACATGTGAATTTCGAACCTGCTAACAACTCTGGCAGTTAGATTTCAGTTTCAGCTTGGCACCTAACGCAAATACATGCCCTACGCGAAATCGCTGTAGTTCTGTTTTCATTACGGGAACAGGTAATTTTCGTGCACGATTTTGATAACCCAGGAATTGAGCAGTTTTTTTGGGTGCGCATACGATGAAAGGTGATAAGCAGGCAATCGGTTATTCTTGTCCAGCGCGAATTTCCGGCACAGTTTGCGTCACAGTGACATGCAGCTCTTTCTTTACAGTTGTTTTGACTCAGGTCGATCATATCACCCTAAGCGAACGTCGCCGATTTTTGTCCGAAACGGTAAATCCTACTGGTCCACGTGCGTAGAATCCGGATTATTTTTGGGGCGATTCTGTTATCATCTCTAAGGCCAAAAACTCGGCTAGCTGCGCAACGTTTTTCGAGCCTAACGGTTGCAGCAGTTACAGACGGAAACTAGAATCAAGCAGTCGGTTGTCAGTGTGAATAACGGCCGCTCCCGACGACCTTTCCAAAAATCTTTTCAGACTGCATTAATATGCTTTGATAAAGTCGAATGCTTGCTTCATGTACCTAAAGATGATGACTCAGCAACCACATATAGCCATCGCCATATGTACAACTAGATGTTTTGTGAATCGGGCAATTAAGTATTTCATAGCTCCTCTAAAACAGTTTTATTTTTGAATTGGTAGTTTCCCGGTTGACTGAAAAGCTGACTATGTTGGACACTTTCGCGTAGTCGTTTTTCTACATGCAAATAGAGATGTGTAACTAACATGTGGATGTGATTTAATACATTTTGTGAAGTCGGGAAAGGTATCTGGGACTAGTCCTGCAGGTGAAATCCACGCATGCTTTATGATGCTGAACTAGTATCTATTGAGTCCGTTGATTTCGGGCTATCCCTCTGGCTCGTGATACAAGTATGACGAGGCACACAACCGATTCAGGGCCCTTGGAAAGACTAGACAGTGAGCAGAGAGCCAATGTGATGAAACAACAACAGGTTAACAGAGATTTATCCATGTTGTATAGCGCTCTACGGTACTTATGATTCGTTGGAATTCAGCTTTCGACTAGAGCTGCTAACTGTCCTTGATTTGGTGAATGACACTTGTGGTTGTTGTGGTGACCTCAGGAATGAAATCGTTATTGCAACAATGAGGTGTTTCAGTCCAGATTCATATCCAGATCGTGTTACTTGCGTCGGGAGAGGTAGCCGCAAGAACCGACCTTGGCTTCGAATGAGTTCACAGAAGTCTGATCAGAGATCTGCCCCGCTGCCATTCGAACCCCCCGAGAATCATTGGACACTAGGTATTCTCCGGAAAATTCAGTCTCTGATATTGAACTGAAATTCTCCGTTTCCATGTTTACTTGTAAATTTTTTCATGATACGTTTGACAGATGAGTCCGATGGAGGTGGCACATCTAATAGCTTCTAGGGTTCATCACACGAGAAAAGTGGAGTCGGCAACCGTAACCGTGAAACTCGGTCTAACATGGAATAACCTGAGGTCCCAATAAGTCGCTTATGGTAACGAGCCGAGCGACACAGAAGTGTCAGTTACCCCCAAAGTGGTCGGACGATCTGAGATTCGAATATCCGGCCTTTTTGGTCTGATATCCTTTGTTTACTTGACCCTTGCTGACCAGCGATTGTTCATCGGTAATTACCGGACAAAGAATGAGTTTTCGTACTTAAGTGGCCACTTTCGGTCCTTACTTTTGCGGCTAAGGCTAAAAGGCGTTGTTGCTAATAAAAAGAAGTAAGCTGCTCCCGTTTTGTTTATCGTGTTCATTTATTTCTACTGGTTTCCAATACAGGTCGTTCGTCAGATATCTGCCATTTCCTGTGGCCAAAATCCGGAAACCGTTACGGAGTATGAGAAGTCATCTTGTACTGTGCTGTAAACTAACTTCTTTCACCGGGATCTGGATTCGTGGAACGTTTTCAATCTGCTGATCGTTATTATCATCTGATCAGACCAATGACGTACGGGAGGAAAACCCTGTCAAGGCCACCTCACGCACTGATGTTTTGCTCTGGCTCACTTGTTTAATGACAGCATGATTGAAGCGAGTTTCGAAAGCAGGTTCCATTCTGGGTGGATCCTCTCTATCTCTTTTGTTTTTTTTCATATCAGCTCATCCATTTTTTTTTTCTACCGATCCTTGGGAATTGTTTCATTCACATTCTATTCTGTTTTCCTGTGGTTTTTGACATTTTATTTCTTCATTTCACTTTGAAGTGAACCCATAATATGATTTCCCTCGACTACGAATCAAGTACAATTTCAACCAAAACTGATAGTTTTACGACAAAAGAAATCTGAATACTGACTCGTTATCTATCATTTGTTCTGATTTTTGTCATTGTTTTACTATTCTCAGTCGCATGGGATTCGATTACAGCCCGAATTGAGGTGACAAATTGAACACATCCCTTATCTATGTTTTAGACGACGCAACCACAGGTGGTCGTACTCTGGGTGCCCAGTTGCTCAGCTCCGTATGATTTTGCCACAAGCTAAGCCGAATTAGTGTTTCACGCGCATTGTTCATTCGGGCAAACCGTGACGCGAAGACAGGCCCTGGTCGCAGATTACACAATATATCGTCGATTATTTTCGTGATAATGATGGTTCTGATTTGTTATCGGGAAAAATGGGCGGTCCGTGACAGAACGAATGCAATTGTTTTCTTCCACATGTAGTTGTAGAAAATTTGTAGAGTAAAAAGTCGACAGTTATCTTATAATTATTTACCGTTGGTTCCAGACGTTTATCACGAATCTTGATACACTATCACTATGGTTGGTACATGGTATCGTTTTTGTTGTTTCTCTGCTAACCGACAGATCATTTGTCGATGAGCCGACAATCCACAATCCAGCTGACTCATTTCCTGTCTGTTTTGTCGATACAGTCAAAATGCATTCGACAATCGTCATTTGCATATTCGAATCCCCAACTAAACTGCGAAGGTTAGATGTCAAACCCAACCTTGATTACGATTGACCAGGGTTCACGAATAGGCGGTCTTCATATAACTGTCGAGAGGAATGTCAATAAGGACTACAGTCTCGGTCGCTTTCGTAGTTTGGGCATCCCCTGATGAAATCGTTCCGCTTTTAATCCAGTTTTGCAAGTGAGCATGTTGTTTTTGTGCATTTCAAACGAAGTTGGCTGGTTGAGTTCGTTATCGCCACAACCGAAACTATACCCTGTCGGTCCTGAATGCTGATCGTTCACGGCCAAGGCCGGAATTTCAATTCAACTTTCGTAGTTAAGCCAGGAAACGGAGTTTATCGTTCACGGTTTTTGATCCTGTTGTCGATGTATCGATTAGAGGAGATGAGGAAGAGGCCTTTAACTGAACCCAGGCACGCTCTGTCCACTTTTGCGGAAAAAAGACTAAAGACCTAACCACATAAAAGTAGTGATCGACGGTGGTGAAGCGGTCAACAACGCGGTTTCCATTCATCCAACTGCCGGTCAGCTTCCACGTTTGACAGCCCTTTGTTGACCATGATCCATCCCGTGAAAATGATTCACTTCATGGTCTCGGTAATAAAGGGAATGAAGAATAAAAGAAAGATCCCAGCCTTCCAGGATTTGCACCGCGTTTACCGAAGCCACGGTACTGCCATACTCGATTGACGAACGAGCCTTTTGATTCTACCTGCTTACACCGCCCCAAGCAGAGCAGCGCTGCGTCCACTGTTTTGAAAATATCGGTCTCTGTGACCTGTGAACGTCGTCGATTCTTATGCACTATCACAAAACTGTCATGTTCATCTCGGTTAACATTTTTCAACTATTAAACTAATATTTTTGTGCGCCTGTTTCGACTTCAACTTTGGAGCACGGCCTGCTCAATGACAAAATACGCGGAATAACCAAGCATGATACTATTAAGTAATAAACGACAGATTTATGTTCTTGGAAGAAAAATTCGAGTGCCAGACGACCCAGTGACCAAGGCTCCTAACAAAGCGAGTGTTCCCCTCCTTAAAAGTCACTGGGGTAGCCCGTTCGGTGTTCGAATTTCCTTGAATTTCCCCACGGGAAGATCGATGATATCGACCGCTATCGTTTTTATGGGCACGTGCTTGTTCCGAAGAAGGACTGCTACCAATAAGCTTACAGTTCTTAAGGACTTTGTAAAACATCAGAGTAGTATTACCGAAAATGCGACTTATATTATATGGCGTACCGGTTTGAAAACAAGCGTGTAAATAGAATTTTATGGAAGGTGAATGAAAGAGACGGAAAGGTAACAATAAACTAAGATAAATTAATTGTTTTTGTGTTTTCGTGGTACGAATAGTGTGGCTTCTTTCTCTGTTGTCCAGTTATTTTAAGGGGACGAGTTCTGCAAGCAGGTCATGCAGCATTCGCGCCACTGACCTCGGTTCTGAAGCATATTCTTCAGCATCTCCAACCAACAAAAATCCTCATCTGTTGGGCCCCAATTAGGAAGGCGGGAAGCACCAACCGAGACCAAAGCCGAAGCTAAATTCTTCATGCTTCTGTGCTAAGTCCTAGCGTGACCGCCAGGTTGTCTCGTCCAGCCTTGATCACCACATGCAAAAGAAGCACGAAAAGGCAGTCGATGGGTGGGCATACGTAATATGTGTTCAAAACATTGAAGGTAACGTAGAGGGCATACCTTAGTCAGGGGACAACTCTCTGCGCCGAACATTCGACGATGCAACCCGTCGTCGCTCATCCGATGCTCCCACCAGACCCGAGCAATGCTTCGGAGATATCAGTGGGTAAAAACAGGAAGTAGTCGGGTCTTGTAACCGTAAAGAAGAACATTATGAACTGTTGCATTGTGTACCCTTCCTTTTTGGGAAAGTTAGATAAGATGGCGGTACAACAAATGTCGTAGGTTTGCGAAAGCTGCTCTGGTTTTCGGAATTCGTGACGTGGCCTTCCCGACACCGCCAGATGTGGTCAGGTCCCTGAGATACTTGAGTCTGTTGACTACTAACCAATCATGGCGAACGGTGAGTGCAGGTAGAGGTCCCTGCTACTCTTGCATCTTGAATATGTAAATCATACCCTCAATTGACAAGCAGTCTAACGCGCACTGAGTTACCTGTGCATTGTCACCCAGTAAGATGATATCATCGGCCTGCCCTAAGTCAAAATCTCCGTTCCCTGTGAGGAGATCAGTTGCATCTAAGAAACTAGATAAATTGAATGACAAAGTTGAAAAGGAGTGGGGTTACAGCTCAGCCTTGCCGTAATCCGCTGGAGACGACGAATGGTGGCGAAAGCTGACCATAAGCCCTAACTCGGCCTGAGGTGTGTCGGTTAACCTCTTTGATGACCAACACATACTTCTCGGGTACCCCATTTATCAATAACTAGTACCTTAGTGCAGGTCTATCAACAGATTCAAGGGCTGTACTGATGTCTAGGAACACGGTGATCATTAGCCTTTTGGAAAGCAAAACGGTGCTCTAACAGCAGTCAGAGTGTGAAGATTTGACCAGTACGTCCACGATCAGCGCGGGACCCAGCCTATTCCTCACGAGTTTGTCCTTCACGTGTCTTGTACAGCCTGCGAAGAATGACACGAAAACAGCATCGACGCTATTAGGATTAAGACAATACCCCTGTGTTTAGAGCAGTCTTTACATAAGTCCTTTTTGATGATAGGGACAAAATCGACTCGCCCTCCCTCGAGGAGGGGACGTTCTCTGGGTATCAGACGTTCTAGAATAAGACTTGAAGTCCTCTGTCCAGTTCCATTCCCCCATATTCAGACAGAGCTGTGAGAAGGTCATAAGAGCCTGACGCTTCATAGCGCCCGAAGTCTCGAGACTAATGCCGTCCAGTCATGTAAAAGCACTTCACACTTTGAAGGTGCAAAGCACATGCGGAACAGATATACAGACCTCGACAATCTGTCTAGTGCATGTTGTGCATTGTCCACGGATTCGAACAGACACACAATGTCATCTGCGTGATCTAGATCACATAGCCTCTCACCATTTCCCAGTTCGATCACCACATCCTGGAGACCTATAGCATCTTTCATCACATCCTGTATGACGAAGTTGAACAGAGCTGGAGAGATGGGACATCCTTGTCGAACACCGTAAGCCGTTTTGAATGCACTTGATAGTCCATCGTATACTCCCACGCGACCACAGTTATGCATGTACAGTGCTTGCAACAAGTTCACGATTTTGAAAGACATACCCTTCCGGTGGAGAGCACTGAATAGGGCTGTCCGATCCACTGTAAAAGACTACGACGGTAGGGCGGCGGTGTATGTGGCGCGTTTCGAGTAACTGCCGAAGAGTGAATATCTGGTCAATGCAACCTCGACCTGGATGAACTCCGGCCTGCTGTTCGTAAATGTTACTCTCACGAATCGGTGTCAAAGGAAGCAGCATTATCGGATCTCAGACATTAGTAACAATAGGGATTAAACTAGTCCCGCTATGATTAGCACAGGCACTGCTTGTGCCCTTCTTGAAGATGGTTGCAACGATTGACTCATCCCTCGATTGCGGAATACGTCCCTTGTTCCAGATACCACGAATCAAAGAGGTAGTTGATTCCACCAGAATTCCTCCAACGAATTTCAAAAGAACTAGGGGAAGGTCGTTGGGACCGATTGCTTTTCGCCTCTTCGGTAGTAGATTACTTGACTCTGCTTCCGCTTGGGGGTCATGAGTCACCTCCCAATGATTCTCAGCTGCCTTTATCGGCTTAATTACGTAAGCTTGTGGTCATCCAAACTGATCCTTGAAGTGCTTGACCGAAAGTCCAGTCTTTGTTGTTCACCATGGATATGTTCCCCATTCCTATGGCACACGACTTCGTCAGCCAAAGTTCACCACCCATCGGTGTCGCATATAAGCTGAAACCATCTTTGACTGTTACCTAAATCGGCTCCCGCTTCTGTCGGTTCGGCTGCCTTAATCCATAAGTTCTCACGGTCATTCTTAAGGCTTATCTTCATTTGATGCTGCATCTACCGACGCATCTTATTCACCTCATTGCAGTTAATCAGCTGGCACTTTTGCTCGAACAGGCCCATTGACCTTTGTGAGATCCAGTATCTTTGATGAACAGTAGACCTAGGACCACAGACGAAGGCTGCTGCCAAATGCATAGCCTGCTTAATTTGATCCTACTGTCCGCCGAAGTTCTTAGTTCCTCAGATAGTTCTGTTCACAGCTGTTGTGAACAACCAAATCAAACAGACGTTCGACGGTCAATCGGACTTGCGGTTTGCGTCGATGGCCGTTTAGCTGCAGCTAAATTCACATTGATACTGGCGCATGGCCCGATTCGACGTACGTGATCCAGCACGATTTCCAGTTCTGGACAGAACCGCGCAAACGGTAGCATATTGAAATATGGTCGGTCTGACTCAAACAACCTGTCGATTTAAAACGCAGTGTCGCTGTGCTTCGCGAAGTGTCGGAATTTCGTACTAGGCAGGAATAAGTGAGTGTCTCCACAGACTTGGAGAAGCCTTTCCCCGTTATCTGTGCGCTGAGCAAGCAATGCACAGAGCCAATCTATACCAGCTTCTAGTGCAATAGATTTTCCAACTTGTGCAATAAAGACACCTGCCACCACTACATTGTGAGAGCGGTTCCTGTTCCGAATAAGAGTGACGAGTTCGTCATAAAACTGGTCTTTTTGCATGTCTGCACTGCAGTCTGTTATGACATATGATGCGATGACAAATAAACTGGGCTTAACACAACCAGCGTCCTCGATGCCAACTGATCCTTGCAGTCTCAGGGCGCACAAAAGACTTTTATTTGGAATCCAATCTAAAAGGCCCACTTTACCCTTCCTACGCAAGACTATTTCTGCTTCGTGTTGACCCACAGTTTACACTGGTTCGTCTCCTGGAGTGTGCGGAAAATATCTTGACGAGACATTGGACACAGTTAGTTGAATTACTCTACTGGAATCCTGAATTTGTTTATCATTGACGCAGCAGACATCAATCGAAGGTGAGTCCCACTATCAGAGCTAAACACGCCTGTTGATCAGTTTGCATGAGAGTGAGCACATTGAAGGCTTCTAGATTAGGAGGCTGACGAGGCTTGAGAAAGTGTGGGGTAGCAGTTCGAACACCACTTACTACACTATTTGACAATGAACCGTTTCGAGTATCGGGGTTGTTCCCAATGGGGCATTGTGGATGGGGAGTGGAGGCAACGAGATTTGATTTGGAACAGAAAAGACATTGATTAGAAGAGAGGGACTTATGCACACTAGCATACTTATCACTACCCACCCTGCTCGATGCATTGGGCAGCGCGGTCCTGATTATCCTGCGCGAGGACCTACGCATTATGGGATTCTTTGTAGGTGTGTGACTCATGCGGTTTAATGGGCAAGTGCTACTAGGATGAATCCAGCCGCTAAGTAGAAGAACGATTAGGGTTCTCAACCAAAGCCTTTGGTTCTGACAAGAACCTGACCGCAATGCAGCTGAGTGGAAGCCCATTTACCTGAATCAATTATTCTTCCACTCTTTTTTCCGATTGCGCTGCCAACTCAAATCAACCCCTGACCGGGGGTCCAAGAGTCCACTTTGTCAGGCCTCCACCCATTGTCTTTCCAGGCATGATTGGATATTCGGCCCGAAATTATTCATCCTGTATACTTCCTTGTGTCATGGAGGCATAAAAGTCATCACAGCACGTCAAAGTGACTGAGTGATACTACCGCTAGTATGGCTGACTGCAGTTCGCAGAGAATGTAGGGAAATCGGGTTACAAGAGGAGTAACACGAGTCTTGAGAGGATTAAACAGTTTTGTATGGTGGACTGCCGCTTTTTCAACTGACAGAATAGCAAAAAGCGGTCACGCGAGGAACAACCATATTCATGATTGTAGGCTGTTGTATCAGTTGGTCGCCTTTTCCACAGTGGGTTCGTTTATTCGAAGATGCACATCTACCCTTTGCGTGGTTAATGATTTTCTGCAAGGCAGCAGAATCATTCCAGTTGATCGGTTCATACTCCTTTTCTGGTAAACCTTGCGTGATCAGTGAAACACGATAAGAGGTGATGGGCACACTCGCCACGTCACGATGCTACCACTGGTGCTTGTAGTATTTTTTAGGACGAACGTTCCCCATTCCGTAAAACCCACCACACCCTCAACGCTGCCGTCGTTTTTCCGCGGCTGTTTATTCGGTGGGCTTGAAACATTTTTATTCACGGCCAACCACCTTGATGGTGGCCGTTCCCTTTTCCTCAACCCAAGGACGCGTCCATTCTTCAACTCATGCATTAACTCGGCATCAAAATGGCAAATTGTTGACTTAAATGGGATTGCGATTAAGTGTGGGGTCAGTAATTTTGACACATTGAATGCTGGTTAGTGGACGAAGGTATGTCCCCGCCTACTACCTGGGTGTTAGGAAGCCAAAATAAGTAAATATGAAAAACGGAATTTTCTGGGAGAAAACAATGCTGTAGGTTAATTCACTGAAACTTCTTCCGGACACTAACTGCCTTGGAGATCAGCGTATACCGAGGCAGTCTCTGTGTAGGCATGCGAGACAAGTGGTCGGATCCCGTTCACCTTTTAGGGTTCAGTTTCTTCTAAGATTTCACTTCTGAGTCTGCAATAACCCACAATAACCTCAACTCTTCTGGTTTGACTCTCAGCTGTTTAAAGATTTGATCCCCAAGACTGAAATCGACACAAGCTTTTCACGATTCGCGCTTACGTTCTGCCCTTACGCAGCAGAAAAAGGAGTCCTCATAGCTTGGAATTAGAGTTTCATGCGAATCCTTCCGAATCATCTGAACCCATGTTCCTGGCTGTTTAGGTCGCGTATGACGGCCAACGCACAAAGGAAGTGATGTGTTCTCACCCGGTGTTGTTACGTGCTTGATTGGAATAATCGATCAGAACCCATTAGTTTTTATGTTCAGTATTGATTTGTCATCTGGACTCGCTTTTATTCACATTACCGCTTAACTTCGGAATATCCGTTCGTTGCATCACCATTATTTCATTGATCGTTTCAGCACTCTGAGTTGATCAATTATCAGCCTACGCAAAGAAGTAATGCTGTTTGTTTGATGTGTAAATATGGTGCACACGTTAACTCATTGCGAGGCATAAAAAAATCGTTCAGTCTATCTGTTTACCAGGAACAGTTTCCGCTCCCTGTTATTCATCGTCACATTTGTATGCACTATATGGCTTTAAGTTTGTGAATCGGAGCTTTGCCCAACAAGTTTGAATTCAGTGTTTCAGTAGGTTGGGTACCACAAAACGGTTCTCAGTTGAGAATCCATATTTGGATTCGATTGCTTGAATTGTCAGTGTGCACTGACGTCATTCACCATTTCATTCGCATGTTATTTTGGACTCACCTTCTGTTAATCAAACTAAGACTGTGTAGTAAAATACATATGACGATATTTGTCTTTGGGATGGTGTTGATATCCCCTAGATTCTGAATAAAGAAACACCATCGGAAAGTCACAGCTTTGCCGAAAGAAGTTTCGTACGAGAAATTTCTAAAGGTAACCTCCTGCAGACTGGCGTCCTTCCAAATCAAATCAAGTGTCGAAATCCGCCTCGCCTTCGAATAAGATTCATTACAAAAACAACCTAAATTTTGATGTCATCCAAGGCATGTTTGGTCTCCTGAAGGAATATTTTAACATGGTTTCTGTGCATCGGGCAGTAAGTCCTAAATTTTATGATACGTGAAATGACAATAATTCCATTCTCGAATTGCTGGCCAATGTATCAATTGACTCAGAAATTGGCGAAGGACTTTGATGGGTCCATCGATCACCAGTTTTTGTCGATTTTGTATTTCTACCGATATTTGCGTTATTTTACCGAGTAACTATTAAATAGTCTTTGATAACGCACTGGTAGTGCTTTTTGGCTGAGGTATGTCGACGGTAGCCAAAATATGACATATGCTGAACTTCTTGCGCAAATGCCCGCCAAGTAGCATCAATGTTCACTTATTTTTAGGGAGCTTCGTTACATGCTGCTCAGTAGTAGGAATAAATTCCGAAAATTTGTTCCTCATTCCGTCAAGTACTGGATCGACAAATGTTTTTCTGCTACTTGGTGCTTGAAATTTGATAAGAACAGTATATAGCTTTGCATATCACTGGTTCGAAATGAAGCGTGATGCCTACGCGGCAGACATTGTCTGTCTTCCCATTGGCATCACTGACTTAGATTATTAAACCATTTATTTCTGACCGGTGGTGGTCAAGTGGATTAACCGTCCGTCAATCCAGCAAACGTCCCGAGGTTCAAATCTCAGGTCCACTGGTCTCTTCGATATTAAACGGGAATACGCTGTCACCCGGTTTGTTAGTGCATGTGATCAAGAATTGCGTCGGAAATGGTAATCACATCCACGGACGACATCGCTGCGACTTCACACCGCTAGGTAAAATAAACCACCATCACCAGCAGATATCGGTTGCCTGTTCTAGTTTCCGGTAGCCATTCCCACCAGTTGATTGGTTATCCGATTACTATGGTTTTTAATCCTGCCCGATTATATTTTGGTGGTTTTTCCCGAATGCAGTTGATAATATCACACTACTGTTGTGGTCACCAGAATCGACGTGATGTTGCGTGGCCTATTTATGTTGTCCTGAGTATCCCACTTGGTCATGCTGCTTCTCTGACACTTATTGGACTCGTAATTGTAGGATATCGAGTCGCAGGCCACAATTTTCTCCAAGACGGTGATATAATATGCTTCTTTCTATGTGCAACTTTGACCAGACGGTCCATAAACACATGCGCCTCCAGCTGCATTCGTTTGCCTTTGATCTTTGTTCTTAAGTTGGTCATAAATCAATTTACTGCCGGGATCGGTTGCCGGAATGGTTAGCCACTCCAGTCTTTGATCATCCAACGCTATTTAACAAGAAGGATAGTCTCTGTGGTCCTTATGTTACCTGGATAACACGTCTGCCTTGGTATGCTTCCCACTCGCTTTGTATAGACATTCATATTCCTGCGGTTGTCATTGCCATTTGGTCATTTGTTCTTCGGGCTCTTGGACGTTTTGTGGCGATTTTAGGGCTTGGTGATCTGGTCAAACAACAAATTATGGGTCGGGAATACTTCGCGCAGTTGACCACGACCACCATTTATTTCCAGATACTCCTTTTTGGTTTGCTGAGGCAGCGGCTCGCATATGCAACAGTGCACGACTGCCCATTACTCCCTAACTGGGATAGTAGTGCCCCAATACTCGTTTCGTTGACAGGTTTCTAAAATAAACGGTCTGCTGTTCCAGTGTGTTTGGGGAATCCGAGAGTGAGTCCTCCGTTTGGTGACTTCGTAGTTCTTAAAATGCTTTCTGATATTTTGTGATCCAGATGAACTTTCTGTTTTTCTTCGCCAATTGGTGTAGTTGAAACGCGATGCGGACTTAGTCCTGTATGAGTCACCGGTAGTAGGAAATCACCCCGAGGAAACTTCTTACTTCATCTATGGGCGCGGGATAGGTCACTTTTGGATTACATTTATTTTTCCATTATCGTAATTGGAATCCCATGCTCACGCATGATATGAATTTCACTTCTTTTTGCATCGTGCCACTTCTCCGTTTTTTGGTCGGAGGCCCGCGCCTTCGATCACACCGAGGACTGCCTCCAAATTGTCCAGCTTTTCATCCAGAGTCTGACGGTGCATGATAACGTCATCCAAATAAACCAGGCATTTGTGACGCATCAGGTCCTTTAAGTGTCCGTTATTCGCTGGGACGTCGTGGGTGGATTTGTAAGTCCGAATGGCATTGCCTGAAGCTCAAAAACTCCTAAAGGTAAAAAAACGCCCTCTTTTGCTGGTCGTCTGGATGTATTTCAGTTTGCCAAAAACCGGACGCTTGGTCAAGTGCTTGGCTCTATCGAGAACCTCCAATGTATCATATACACGCGGTAAAGGAAAACTGTCCCTTTTGGGAGCCTAATTCAACCGACAGTAGTCAGCACATCCTGAGCATTCTGGATGGCCTCTTCACCAGCATTGTAGGTGCAGCCTATGGATTATTGTTTCCACCCCCTCCTGACACTGAGCGGGTACTCTCCTCGGATGGTGTTTAATTAGAGGAGCTCATTGACTGTCTACACTGTATCGGATGACCCGTGTCCTACAAGGGGAGGGGCACCGTGCCACGCAAAAACAATGCTCCACACCTCGATGTGGTTCTCCGATCGCTCGGTAACTTACAGCTTTCCGTTATCCCGAATCAGATAGACCATGCGCGATATCCGCCTCGGTAGATCTACAGCGACTCTTCAACACCTTCCTTCTGATTGGGATCTCTTGCTCCACACATTTTATGGTTCCCTGTTGTAGACATGGAGTGCAGTCACTTTTGGTTAGGAAATCGGTTCCAAATATGACATCCCATGATATCTCTGGAGAGACCACTGCCTGATGTCCATTCGTGCGGCAAGAAATTTGTGTCATGCACATAACCATTTGACTGGTGCGGACAAAAGCCCTGCTGACAGCTGCAATCTTGGATGAAACGTCGTCCGTACTGCCTGGATGATATAATCTCGAGTGGATTAGACTACACAGCCCCAGTGTCTACCAAGACCAGTTTATAACGTTCTCCAACGAGGACATCGACCACTTGTGACGGACAGTGTGACATCTCGGAAGTGCATACCATGGGAAAGTATCGAAAAAAAACATCCGACTTACTTTGTCCGCGGTCTTGCGCTTTTCCTTGGTCTGCTTGGCCTGGTCGCCAGCTTACCTGATGCTGTCGATTGAAGGGCTGGGGAACATCAACTACCAGTGGACTCATGAATTTCGGAGTTGGGGGAAGCGGATGTTCCTCTTGTCGTATCCACGACCTGTCTCTTGTTCAATCCTCACGGCTTGACCACGATGGTCTTTTTCATTTCGACTGATCCCAATTTCCGAAACACACCGGACGGCGTCGATAACCACTTTGGAAGCTGACGCTGGAGCTCGATCAGTGCCTCGTCATTATCGATCCCCGCGATAAATCTCTCAGGTGAAAATTATCGATGAATAGTTCTACTTTGATGTGAGAACCCACTGGGCGTCAGCACTCGCAGAAAATTAGCGTATACTAATAAAAACATCTGCAGCGTGCCAAAATCGATGACCGACGGAGAGAATTCCTCGAGCCTCTCTCACATATCAGCTGTCCCGGCCGTTGCGTTGACATCTCTAACACCAGTGGTTCCTCCACATCATGGCTCAAACGGTCTAGTAAATGGCTTATTTGCTCGGTTTCAGACATCCTACTCTTTTATCATCCTGTCTCTGACCTCCGTTTAGGCAAGCCCTTGAATGTGACTGGGGCACGGGAAGGAAATATGGGAGTTGTTTTTGCTTTTCTTCTGACGTCTACTCACCTGGGATGGATCACACCCGTTGTCCTGGTTGTAATGGTCAGATATTGGTTCTGATGTTACTTAGGCTTGCGAATGGCCACGACGGTTGCTGGGCCAACTTGATGTTAGTAGTTGATTAACTTTCTACTGCTCAGAACGGAGAATGCAAACACCGGGTCGCAACGAATATTTGGCAAAAAGTGAAAAGCCTTAATAATCATGGCGACGGGGTTGCAAAGACGACCCTCAAACCAAGAGGGCCCTTGCGACTTGATTCGTCATCGACAGTCCTCTCGACAGCTGTGTGAAGACCGCCGATTCGTGAACCCTGGTCAATCGTAATCAGGGTTGGGTTTGACATCTAACCTTCGCAGTTTAGTTGGGGATTCGAATATGCAAATGACGATTGTCGAATGCATTTTGACTGTATCGACAAAACAGACAGGAAATGAGTCAGCTGGATTGTGGATTGTCGGCTCATCGACAAATGATCTGTCGGTTAGCAGAGAAACAACAAAAACGATACCATGTACCAACCATAGTGATAGTGTATCAAGATCCGTGACAAACATCTGGAACCAACGGTATGGCCGTACCTAAACAAATAACATTATTGATATATATATATATATACGGACTACGGAGAGCTAGTGGGGCTATTGAGGCTCACCAAACACTCTTCCCACAAAATATCACTAATGGTGACATCGGAAATAAGCTAGTGTGGTCCCTTAAAGGATTAATGTCATTGCTCCTTGTCATGCCCCGCTGATTCAACAAGGTCGACCGGAACAGGGCAATAGTTGGTCAACTGGTTCGCCTGTAGGAATGTGACTGCCATTCGGGCCGCTGGTGGCTGCGCAAAAGCTAGAGACACATCATTGATTAAATAGGCCAGCTATGGATTGGACGATCGAGTATACTGTACTGCAACACCTGACAACACAAGCGACCATGACAAACTGGTAGACTCACTACTTGCAAGCACGAACAGACTCATTTACTTCCACCATCACATGTTTCATTCGAACAATCATTGGAACTCCAGCCTATCGTACTGGCTGTAGTATTCCCGTGGAAAGTCCCCCGCCTGTGACCATGCGTTTTTCATCGGCCAGCACCCACCAAATTTGCCTTCAACGACTTATTTTACTCTTCATCCTCGATGTTTTCTCAAACCAGCCATGCAAAATGCGTGGACGTTGGTGCCTATAAGACGACAGGCGTGCTTAGCTTGTATAGTGGGAAACTCTAACCACGACAACATCATCCGCGCATTCAGGTCCAAGACATCATCTGCATTATCGGCCAGCGTTAAACAATAGCGTAAGATCCACTGACCCTTGGCTTTTTCTCAGAGTTACATGTTTCTACCAAAAGAGTTAATGTCCAAGGGGAACAGAGGGTGGACTTACACTGGCGGGAAAAGATAAGATGCTGCTGCAGACAACACACGAAACACAGTGTAACTGTGCAAACTCACTCTTTCAATCCTTCTCATTTGCTAGAAAATGACAACACGAGCGCCACTGTTCACGGTTCACTGCCATATCCTTCAATGTCTCTAGCCAGCTAGTTGACGGTTCAATCACAAAGTTGCGAGACATCTGTTTTACCTAAGTTCGCTGTGCATTTTTTCATTCCACGTTGCCACGTCATCTGCTGACCATCAAATCCACATGCTTTCTCCCACTCCGTGGGAAAAACGCAAAACAGGGCACTGTACGGTAGACGAGTGTTTGCCACCCGCAACACGTGACCCAACCATCGTAGTCCACCAAGTTTCATACGTTGAGATAAGGTATTCTCAGAATTGGCAGCTTATTCTAGATTCCTACCGTCCAAGTCACTCACCCGGTCACTCCATCCAATCCTATCCATACTACGTATAAATCGGTGGTCGAAAACTTCTAACTGACGAGCATCTCCCACACGAATGCTCCATGTCCCGGAACCGTACAACAGAACTAAGTGCACTGCAACACAGTACACACGATCTTTCAATTTCGGTGAGATGTTAGGCCGGTTCCACAAGTGCTTCAGTCCAGCATGCGCTACTCCAGCCTTGGATATACGCGTGTTTACTTCTAATGGCAAGCCACCATCGTTCGTCTCGCAGCTGCCAAGGCAAGTGAAACGGCCCGCAATCGTTAGTACTTCGCCATCCGGTGTCAAGTTCGGGACTACTGCCGTCCAGTCATGTAAAAGCACTTCACACTTTGAAGGTGCAAAGCACATGCGGAACAGATATACAGACCTCGACAATCTGTCTAGTGCATGTTGTGCATTGTCCACGGATTCGAACAGACACACAATGTCATCTGCGTGATCTAGATCACATAGCCTCTCACCATTTCCCAGTTCGATCACCACATCCTGGAGACCTATAGCATCTTTCATCACATCCTGTATGACGAAGTTGAACAGAGCTGGAGAGATGGGACATCCTTGTCGAACACCGTAAGCCGTTTTGAATGCACTTGATAGTCCATCGTATACTCCCACGCGACCACAGTTATGCATGTACAGTGCTTGCAACAAGTTCACGATTTTGAAAGACATACCCTTCCGGTGGAGAGCACTGAATAGGGCTGTCCGATCCACTGTAAAAGACTACGACGGTAGGGCGGCGGTGTATGTGGCGCGTTTCGAGTAACTGCCGAAGAGTGAATATCTGGTCAATGCAACCTCGACCTGGATGAACTCCGGCCTGCTGTTCGTAAATGTTACTCTCACGAATCGGTGTCAAAGGAAGCAGCATTATCGGATCTCAGACATTAGTAACAATAGGGATTATACTAATGTCACTTTGCTTGCTACAGTCACGCTGTATGCTCTTCTCAAAGATTGGCGAAATCATTGAATTAACTCGTGATGACAGAGTGAGTTCTTTATTCCAAATATCACGAATCAAGCAGATGTGATTTCCACGGATCTTCTCCATGCAATTTGAAAATAACTGGGAAGTTTGTGGTGACCAGCTGCTTTCTCCTCGTAGGCAGTTGAATATCTCACTCTGCTTCCAATTCCGTTTGGGTGTCCGTAGACATCTCCCATGGATTCGAAGATGCGGACGTCGGACTAATTACTTTGAAGCATGGCTCGCTAAACTGCTCCCTGCAGCGCTCAGCCCAACAGTTTAGCCTTTTTTTTCTACCCTGCTAGTCAATAAAGTGAATTATTTGAAGTTGCGTTTGCCACCGAGGCAAACTATGTCATATGGTTTTACGACCGTTGATATTGCTGAACGAAAACATTTTGATATAGTTCGCAAGTCGCATGTCATTGCCAGCGTGCCGTGAATAACGGGATCAATCTTTCAGCAACAATAACTCAGGCTCGTTTCAGCCCCATCGTTTGTGTTCAAATGTTGCGCTCCATCGGTTGCTTGCTATCAATAGCATCGTTCTTCCAAAGCAGACGTCTTTCTTTAACCGAATGCACTCAGGTAACTCGAAACAAAACTGCATCTTGGAGGGCACCCAAATGTGATGCTGATGGACTGAATAGCATAACACATGCCGAGTGGCAAACCTAATTCCATATGTAGTAGTAAATAATCGTAGATGCCGCATCGTGTGTTTTGACTTATTTAAATTAATGTCTATCGACAGGACTGGGGTTATTCATAGATCGGACTTTTGACGCGGCGACGGTATCTCATAGGCCAATTCTGCAACATGGCTCAGAAGCTTGATGATAACGGACTAGTGGTAAGTGATTACTGTCAATGCCTTCGTAGTATTGGTAGAATAGGATGTGAGAACTTCACGGCTAACACTGACGCTGACAATAGGGCACTCGGGGGAATCCTGACACAATGGGACGTAGAATTCGCTTATCTTGCGTCGAGTCACGCAAACCCTCGGTGTTCTGGAAAAAGACAGTCAGAATTTTGAAGATGGGTAATGTGGCTGTTTGACGATATGGTGAATATGTGAAAACCGTAACCTCAAAGAAGTCCCGGGTAGAAATCCAGTGATTCTCCATTTTGATTACTGGAGACAAGAGAGGATATGGCTCTGTATAACCTTTAGTCTGGTCTTTGCATTCGAAATCCATCCTTGTCTAGATCATTCTTTTGTTCAATATTCTTTCTTTTCCAGCTTTTCTTTTCATTCCTCTTTTAAATAGCAAATGCTAAGAAATACAACCAAAATCAGAACGTATCAGTGCGAGGTCTCAATTCGTTTATCGATTATGGGTTCATTAACTTTAAACTTTTAGGGCCAAAACGAACATAAATAATAAAATTCGTTATGAGAATCAACCGAACTGTTTTACTGCTCAGTCGCACAATCCAGGAGATGGGCTTTAATTTAATGATGCACCCCCAGGCTTTTGACAGCCGAAGTCTACCCTTGAGGCAACAGTTTCGAGTCCGGTGATCTGGTGGCCATTCGGGCACTTCACTCTCCTTTCCTGGCAAATCTTGTCCAGTCAGGTGTACGCAACAATAGGTTATGGTCTTATTTCGTCGGCGGGCCACACTGACCACGTTTCAGTGCCACCAAAGAACGTCTATGGCAGTTTGTTAGGAGAAAGTCTGCTAGGCAAAATCTCAACACTTTCTCGGCACTGCCGCTGTTTGTCTGTGGCCGATTGTTCCAAGAATTACTCGAATTGGTTCACGGTTAGTTACCGACTTCTTTATCATATCCAAGAACGCACCGGAATGCATAAACCTTTGCCCTACAGTCCGGCAGAGTGGAAACTTATTTAGTTCATGACATGGTTAGTTAGAAAACCTTGAATTTCATGTTCACATTTGCAAACAGGCTGATCACAGGTGTGCTTAGATTAATCGCGAATGTGCCTCACTTGAAGCTAACCTGTGATGCTGAATGATGCCCAAAGGATTTCGGCATACTTGATTGTTGACATGCCTTAGGATGATGAATAATCAAAGCATGCTTGAAGTGCGATGTTTAGAGTGATCAAAACTACCGTTCCTATGGTGAAATCGTTTTCACTGGAGTATACTTGAGTGTAGTGAAAAGCAACATACTGCCATTTCCGGCACGTGCATCGTGATACGCTCGGTTCCCTTGCTGCTCTGCGATAAAAAGATCGAGTTAGAGCCCCGAATGAATTTCTCAGTTTGGTTGACGTAACCGATCCATCCCTCTACCGTTTATAAACTGTTGGCGGGTTTTTGCCTACTTGCTCTCCTAATCTACTTTGCACCGATTCCGTCGTCGGTGTCCTTCGTTTTCTGTATACTACCATCTACTATATATATATATATAAAGCAGGAGAACCAAAGAAATGTCTCAGTCCATAAAACCCCTGATGCCCATGTCGATTTCGATGCCACCTATCCGTTTGGTGGATTGAAAAATAAGCGGAAAGAAAAATGTACCGAGGGTAGATGAAATGGCGTATAACCCAGCACTTCTCATGTTTATTGATGGGAGTATGAAAACATCACGGTCTGGAGATACTGTTTATTAGCCAACCGCGACATTTTACGGAATTCAAGATATAGGAGAAGAGATGTTCTCGACGACTCCATTTCCGAGCCATTGCAGTGTTATAAATGTTGACCACTCTACCGATTTGGTGTTGCAGATTTTATTTCTATTATTGCCTACCTACAAAGACATGTTTTCCGAGATATTTTCAAGTTGACGTTATTTTAAATAATGCACGGTCGAAAAGTTTCATATAGCTGCAGAAGGATTCACAAAACCTCGTTCTGTGATTGGCTGTTTCCCTTATAGACCAAGGCCAACCCACAAAACTATATAAACTACAGAGCTCACTTGACTTCTGACTTCTATTGGTGGGTCACCAATAACCGCGCAGCCGCGTTCTGTGTTCGTCTTCCCTTTCTCCCTATCTCGCTAGCCGTTCGAATTCTGCACTTTGTTTCTCTGTGACTGATCACTCAAAGAGGGACTTGGCTTGTGCCATTCCGTTGTGCGACTACGGGACCTGAATCATTGCATCTCCAACCTCAGTGTATGTTAGTGTCCTGCTAGGCCGCAGGGTTTGTATTATTCTGCTATAGTGTGACGTCTGGTGATGACGTCTGGTGATGATGTCTTGTGCTTGAGTATTGCATGTTGATCAGCCCAACTGGGAAATACAACATGCAGTCATATTTATACGGGACAGAATGAGAGAGGCGAAGAAACAGGTGTCGTCTGTTGATCAACCACTTTCAGTTTGTCAGGTAGACAATCGCGTGATCGACCAGTACTCCGACAATTGATAACCACCGGGACGGAGCGAACCAACGTGTCACAGTCAGTGGTACACTCGGAACCTAGGACGTCTAGCCCAAATCGAAGAACGCCCGAACTGAAAAGTAAGTCATAGGGTGCCAGCGATTTAAGAAAGCCTCAGATATTCCCACTGTCTCGTGGGTCAAACTCTGGTTAATGGCTCTTGGTAGAGTATTTCTGAATCTACCTTCTACTTCGATAGCATCCAACATATTATACACATTTTTTTCACAAATCTGCGTGTCGATTATATATAATCGGAATCGTGGCGAAGGACGAAAACAATGAACGAAAGACAAGAAGAAAGAGGCTATGCAAATAATCCAGTGTATGATAGCTTCTCTACTTTCCACTTCCAACTTAGCGTTGTCTAAGGACCTGCATGCAATGTTTATTTCCGTTTCCTCTTTACACCTGTTTTCATCCCTAGCCATTGTTTCGACGGAACACGATTCGCATAAAGAAGTACGGAAAATATATTGTGATGCGTAAACTGTTCGTTATAGTCTGCGACCCGCCGGTTTCCGAATCATCCACGAAAATATCGGACCGCAGCTCACGTTCTAATGGAAACCAAGGAGGACATTACAAACTCTATATTTTTGAAAAATTTACCATCATTATAATCATTCTTTCTGATAGTATCACATGTTTCCAAGGGTGTTCACGTCCCACGGTGACATCGGGTAAGTCCTATCTTCTCGGCGTTACAACAACGATTCTCATTCGATAAAGCGCGTGTTTTCGTGGTGGTTGGAACCCGGGTATTTTACAGCAACCCAACTTTCCTTCTTCCGGTTTTATTCCTAAAGTACCATACATACTCGAGTAGTATGATTTCGTCTTTCTCGAATTTCTTCCGTCGTCCTCTGGTATTTCGTCAATAAAACATCTAAGTATTCTCAATGTGCATATAATAAGAATAAAGTTATCTACTTGAGAACATATGTGGAAAGACTGGCATCATGGGACATTTTTGGAGCTACGTTTAAATGCATCAATCCCAAACACTACTTGCAAGTATTTGCCAACTCCCCATAGACAAATCGGGGCCGATTTTCATGGAGGTAGGGAAGGGTGATGAACCGCACAGTAGCAAGCCAAATACATGTGGGATAAAACCAGCGATAAGATATAGACCAAAGTTATTCCGAAAATGGTAGTGTTTCCTATCATTTTCGCCCATTTCCCGTAGAAGCTACAGGGGAATATCCCAAGCTTGAAAAAGCTGAATTCCAATAACATTCTATTTATGTGAATTGCAACTAACTACTGATCAGTAGTTTGACGTTAATCCGCATATAGCGTGTGCGACAAGCGACACTTCCGAAAATTCAAATCCTCCGAGGATTGCCAGCAACGAGCAAGGAAAAATAAATGAAACATTAGATCAAACCATTTATACGCTGTTCAGATGGCACTTCAAGCGATTGTGGATGAGAAAGGCATTTTCACAGAATGTTTTAAATCTTACCATTGGGCTACGTGTTCAGCTGAGTGCGTGTGTGTACACGGGAGTTGTTCCGGGCGGCATTCATCGTGGCCGTCACTTTTGCTGTTTTCGAGGTTTTCTTTACATTGGTTACTGCATTCGACAGAGGAACAAACGAAGTTAGGTGCAGCAGTGGACCTGTATATAATCGTTTTCCTGCATGTATGCGGGGGCTAAAGAGGCTGGAAGAAGAACTATCAATCTAGTGGCAAGAATGAGCATCAGGGTTGGATGGATCGTATGCCAAAAGTTTTTATACACGCAAGACAATGCAGTGAACGCGTGTGTGTACGTATGCAGCTGAAGGGAAAATGACAGGTACAAAACTATGGACGGTTTTTCGCGTACTGAGCAAAACGACTGATCAAGCGACCTCGAATGCGCAGACACCAACGCCTGGGGTGTGTCTGTTCCGAGGTGTTCACCGCGGTTGGATGCGGTCAGGTGACAGAGCCAGGGTCATAAAAGAGAAAATAATCTTGTCTGACATCTTGAGCGGAAAGTCGAGAATAACTAAACCAAAAGTTAGCGATGGGATATATATATATATCAATTAAACAAGCGGTTAAGGGGATCAGATTCCTGAAAATGGGGTAAGGTTGGAAGCTGAGTCATTTGAAATACAGCTTGGAAGTAGAACTCCCGATGACTTGCGCAAGGATGAAGGAGGAAACCGGTCAAATGAAAGTTTGTGGTTCGTGGTTGACCAGACACTTCTAAGGGCGTGAAAATCGATAAAATGGAGAAATACTTTGGGTTAGATGGTCCAAGTGCAGGAGAGAGGAAATGGGATGAAGTATTGATTGATTCGGGTGTGAGTATCTTCTCTACGCTTTCGAAGAACGATTGCCGCAGGGCCCGAGAGCACAGCCGGGTATGAGGTCAGATTTTAATCACAGCTCCAAAAGGGGCAATAACAAATAACAACAGCAATAGCTGAAACGCAAATACTATCACTGTCATTATTAATAGTGTGTACAAAGAAGAAACTCTGAGAGCTGAAAACTCAGAGAAAAGATGAAATCTCTTGTACAAAACTTAAACGCACAAGCTGGTGTGTGACACAGACGTGTACAGAAAGACAGTTTGAAGAAAACTTGTCCGAAAAGTAAGAATCAAAAGAGAAGCACATGAAGGAAAGATGGACAAAGTTGAAGGAAGTAACACGAAAAAGAAGAAAACATTCTAGAAGTTCTTGTTTTCTCAGTTTACCGCGAACAGGGGGGCATACCGGAGCAGCGCAGCAGGCGGAGAAAAAGGAAATGGAAAATAGATGTGAGGACGGATAAGGGGAGAAATCTAATAGACGACCGCGTTGTCAGTGAATTTTGACGCGTCACCGAAGGCAAACAGATATATGACGATACTGTGTGCTTTTGGAAGACTCAAAATGGCTGAGCATAACTGGGGTGACTACTAGCAGACACATCACCACAGAAGAATAATAGCGTAATTTGTGACCCCAATCACTGACCGAGTGAGCACAAATAAACATGAGTGAGAACCTATACCGGACACGTGCGTACAGTCCATTACAAGAATTCGATTTGACCAGACGATTTCGTAGAGAATAGAAGCAATCAACTACGTGAACAAACGGAAGAAAAAAGGTTCCAACTAAGGGGAAAAGCTCTGAAAATTATGATCTCAAATGAAGATGAGAAATCTCAGGTGTGTGGAGACCATGCACTAAAAAACCCCTGTTAAGCACCGACGTGAAGAGAATGAAACAAATTCAGGCGCAGAAGACCAAGGGAAGGTTGGCAACTAGTGAGTAGGGATGAAACAAACTAGAAATTTAACGACACTTGAACATCGTAAGCGGATAATGCATGGAAAGTCGGGAATAGAAAAGACAGACAGGCGGCGAAAATCAGGCCCAGATGTCACAGAATGGAGAAATCAATGCTTATGTACAATCAGCCCACCCAGATGTGACAATTGTTATGGTGATCGCAGTGGTGTTGGCTGACGTATAGGAGGTATTAGACATAAGGAGATGATGTGTATTGTTGGGTTCGTTGCAGCTCACTGAGGATTCAGGTGATTTCATAAAATAAGACGTAGCCTTCGGGTGAGACGGCTGATTGGGCACTTGTAGTCCGCACACTGAAATGAAGAAAGGTGGAAAATAAACAAGAAAGAATAACGAGACCAGTGCAGCGGCTATTCTACACAGCAAAATGATAAAATCTTATAAACACTGTTGAGAATCGAGTCACGGTTGCGCCCGTTCCTAGCTGAGCGTTACTTACTAGATTAACCAGAATGCTCAGCCGCAATAATGGGATCTAGTTTCAGGACTAGTCTTCATCTGCTATCTTCGCTCTTGTTTCCATAGAATGAATGATGATACAAGATGCCCAGGAAGTGGACTTACAATGGTGCGAAAAGAAAAGAATGTTGCAGCAGTCAACACACGGAGAACACAGCCTAACTGTTCCAACATGCATTTTAAATCACTCTATGTATCAGAAAATGACACACGATCTCCGTTGTTCATGTCCGCTGTCACATCCCCTTACGTCGTCAATCGGCAGAATGAATAGAAATGTGAACATCAGCATGCAGAGACCTGGGACACCTACTTCACCTAGTTTCGATATCGATTTTCTCATTTAACGCCGCCAGATAATCTGAATATCTCCATATGGCTTCTATTCCCTGGGAGAAACGGAGATAACACCGACAACAAGTGTCCAAGAAAATACTTGAGGAGGATACATGAAAGAAAATAACAAAAAAAAAGAAAAAAAAGCGGAAAAAAAGCAACCAAAAACGTCATCTAGGCAAAATTTCGGTTTCAGATCGCACAAACAGTAACTCGGCAACAAGGTGATCAGTTTTTCGTTGCCATTTCACAGCATCATCTGCTTAAACAAAACAGAACGAAATAGGGAAAAGATCGACCATAAGACAGTATGATAAGAAACTGCATAGAAGAAAAGAGGTTTCGAATGCAAGAACGCCACTGACTGCGGCATTCTAACCATCAATTCGAAGTGTGTCGTAGACCATAACCCGGTAGTCTAACTGCACCTACATGAGCCAGTCAGCTGGTTAAGGTTCCCATACTTATGTCCCACGTCATCGACTGGCCACCTCGAAGCATCTAAACATTGCACCCATCCCACAATAGCATACAATAAGGCAGTCATTCCTTCGACATGCGCAAAACATGTTCCATCCACCTTAACCTATTCTGATTCACTGCGTGTTCAAAAAGCTGAACCGTAAGACTTGGGACTTTATCCTTAACCGCTGGGTTACTCGCGAGTCTCCCACCACCAATATTACGAAGACAACGGTGTGCAAACACGAAAAATCTCCGCATACCTTCTGCTCTCAACGCCCATATTTCGGAACCGTATATCAGTCTTAACCTTACTGCTGCTGCGTATACTTAATCTCTGATCTCCGACTGACCGCATCTCACGCCGAAGACATAAATGCCTCAAATTAGTGAATACAAATCGGGACTTCCGTATGCACGAAGACACACATTTCATCGTATATAGGACCGCCAGATGAGATACAACTACTCAAGTAAGTAGATTTTTCCACCACAACCAGTTGCTCCCGTGCACGAATGAGGTTCGGCTTTGAGCCAATCCACTCCCGCAACAGCATTTTGCACTTCCAAGGTGCAAGACGCAGTCAAAACATACATACACTATCGTTTAGACAGTCGATAAAAACCGGCAAATTACTGGAATCATCATTCACGAGCGCAATATCTTCTGGATATTCTAAATCAGACAGCTTTCTATTCGAGCAAATATCAATGCCACTATTCTCACACGAGGACAGGCTACCCCAGAAATTATCTCAATAACAAAATTGATACGGAATGCTGGAAGGAGGCAACCCTGACGAACACCATTTCTCATAATGAAGTTGGTCCAAAGAGCGCCGTAAACACAAACTCGGCTTCGGGTATTCGCAGTAATTGGCTAATTGAAATTAAATTCTCTGGCATGCTCTCCAGTAAGAGCCAACACCATAGAATCGCACGATCGACTGAATCTAACGCCATTCTCAAATCTGGGGAGACAGAATTTGTTGTAAGATCTATCGTAAAATGAAAATTTTGGACCCGGATGGAATCTGACTTCCTTCGCAGGCGTACGCCTTTCGTGAGCACCAGAAAATCGGCGGAGGAAAGTGTCCGAAAGCACTTTAGATCCAGAGTTACTAAATTAATTCCTTTGTGGGAGTAGAAGGTTAACCGTGGCTGTGGGCGAACCAAGCTACCCCCTAAAGTGCTCTGTCCAATTCTCTAGCCAAGGCTTAGTCACCACGTTTTTGCTCGGCTTCCGTGGACCAGTATTCCTAATCATTCGGTAATGGTTGTGACTACTGCCGATAGCTGCAACCTTTTCGGTTCCCCGGCCACTCCCTGTTCATCACTGCTTCTAGTCATTTTCTCAGGCTCTTGGCCAGTTGACATCTTAGAGGCTTGCGCGTCTCACGGTATATTTCAGCTGCGGGGGTGCATCTGTGAATATCTAACGAAGCAACTAAATAGAACATCCTTTATTTAAGAGGTTTACATGGCGAAGAGCATTGCACAGCAGTTGTCGCCGTCTTAGCAAATTGTTCAGAGAAGTGCACATCAAAAGTTCATCAGTTTCTTTTTTATTTTTAATGGATCATCGTTTCTGTAGGGCTTTACTTGAGAGATAAGCACAGCTGGTTTGCCGCTTAAGTTGAGCCCGAGATATTCTAGGGGAAAACTGACCCTCAAATCACGACGAGGATGAATCCCACCATCACAAGACTGCATTATGTGTGGTGTGAGGGTTTGGATGCCCAAATCGAATGTCCAATCACGTTTCACAGCTCAGTGAGTAGGTGTCAATCTCACAGATGTAGCTGACTGCAGGAACTTGATTCTTTGCGATCAAATAATTAAATTCTGGAGAATTTAGTCTCGGTAAATAAAACGTCAGAGAACCAATGTACCTGTCGAAAACTTCCGCTAGATGGACGTTAGAATGGAGCAACTGAGGGGTTCTCTTAACGGTGGATGAATCTGTCATAGTTCATTAGAAACGAATCGGTTACGCTGGATCCGTCTGAAGGCTAAAGACGAGTTTTACTCTGACTTGTCCCAATTACCATGGTGTTTCTTTTCGACGCACATTGTGATCGTTGCTGGTGCGTTCAACACTGAAGTTGGCTTTTTAATCACAAACTTCATGCATGAGTGTAGCGGACGGAGCGTGCGCTATAGCCACTAAGGCCCATCGCATGGAGGAGGGGGTACGGCAACCATGACCTTGAAATTCGGAGGGCACAGAACCGCATAAGGTCACATTAGATCAAGCGTTTGAAGGGACAGAAAGGCATATCAGAGGCTGTTTCAGAAAATCGAATCTGTAACAGCGACCACTCTGTTTTTGCAACCACAGAATGTTCGCAGTGAATACCGGCTTTTTCATAAAATGTGACGTTGGTTCCCTTGGTGCCCTTCCTTTGACATCACAGCGTTACATTCGGAGTGTTCAGTTTTCCACTAGTCAGCCGAAGACTTTCGTCCTTGTCAGTTCACGCCTGCGGACTCAAATCATGTCTTATTTCGTGTTCACCTTTGATTGTACTTAGTCTGAAAACAATTTAACACGAAAACCACTCATCCAGTACAACTGCCTTTAAACGATAACTGTCGGATTGAATTCCAGCCGGTAAATTTCTACTCCACTGGCGACACAAGTAGATGTCCGAATATAAACAAATTGTCAACAACTCTGATCTGCATCGACAAAAGGAAATGAATTTGAACGTACAAAACCCCGGGACTATCTTGTGATTACAACTCGTTCACCAGCAGGCTGTGAAAAATGTTGCTAGACAAACGGAAGAAAGAAGTAACACGGAAACACAACAGAATTAGTGTTTGTACCATTACCGCTGATTTCAGGTGTCACTGATTAAGCTTGATCAAAACTCTGCTGGTGCACTTGAGGTTATATTAAGTAACGTCAATCCTTTATCGTCCAACTACTTGTCACATGATCTAATGAGGCATTTTCTGGGTCCCTATTTCAACTCTCATGGAAGGATTTCTCGTCATCCCCGATGGGGTAGGGAAGTCCGGAGGGAACTGTGTACAGCTAAGCACATTCGTTCTCACAATTAAGCACGAAATGAAAATGAACACAACAATGTGGATCACTCACCGGCTATCGTTGAAGTCGTACCAACTGTGAGTGTACGGATGCTTACATGTGGCCGTGTAATGTCCGGCATAAACACTGCCACTGTGATTGGACACAGCATATAGGTTGTAGCGTGCGGAATGCTGTTGACCTGTGATTGCGTGTTCGGGGATATAGTAATGATACAGTAATTAAGAAGGGACAAATTAGTGACATATAAACTATAAAGTTGAGAAGTCTTTGATTTTCTCATACAAGCCAAAAAGGGGAAGAAGGAAAATATTTGTACATTCCTTGACAAATCTCTCTCTCCGCAAACAAAGTGGGAACAGATGTGATGAGTTGATCCATTCGACCATCTGAAAGAAATAGTATCTAGGTCTGGAATGGTTCTCACGTCCAGGCCGTGAAATGTTGTGGCATAACTTTATTGGCTCGAAGCTAAATCTTGTTCTTTTACAGGGCGAGATGGGCGAAGTAGCTAACTTCTATAGTTTTGGTAATTGTGGCCCCCAGTAATTATGTGGTGATCAGCCAATGACGTGGTGAAAAAGTGAAGCTTTCCTAGAGACCCTGGCCGTTGAACTTGGGGCTTAGAACCTAACAAAAGCTAACAATCTGATCCACAGCCAAAACAGATTTTCAAAATTCTTGAGCTTTGAAAATCTTAAAAAATGGACTGCCTCGAGTAAGTCGAATCAGATTACCACATCCGGGATCCACGAGATTCCCAAAACGATGATTGGAAACCTTAGGTGATATGAATAGAGGCCGCAGTCAGTGACGTGCATGCATTCGAAATGCTTCTACTTGCATCAAGTTCTTCTGACTTGTCGTTGAACGATAGTTGTTTCGCTATTATCCAGCATTGGGAGACAGCAATCACAACCAGGACACGGTAATGCGAAGTTGGTGTTTTTACAAAGCGAACTGAATCTAAGATTTGTTAATGCCCATAGTAAGATAAACATTAGGAGACTATGTTCCTTTTATATTCATCCTTTTTCTGAACCCCCTCACCATCGAGAAGACAATATTCTACTGAAATACCGCAAGCACAACTACAGATGGCAATCGATGGTTTGTTGCCGTTAAGTAACACCTGATCACCAGAGAGCCTTTTATGGTTACCATTTAGGAGCCTCTGCTATTTGTGATTAACCCCGGCCTGTCGAATGATAGTCTCGGGCTGTTTTTAGCAGTCCAAGTATGTAGCAGAATACACTTAAATTTTTAGTTAAAACATTATGTAAATAGGGCATCTATGTGCGAATTTTGAGCCCATACATGTGACCTAGTAGTTTGGTCAACAGTTGGATTCCGCAAATGGCAGAAATAAAAACTAGAATATTTGTGATGAAAAGTTCTACGCTTTAGTAACTTTCATTGGAGCTGCCAGGCCCAAACAGGTAACTTTGGAAAATAACTCCAGAATACCTAGCCATTGTAGCACTATAAACATACGAGACGATTGCTCTGTAGCGAGGGGTACACTCGTTCTCATCAAGCGTTAGCCTAAACCCACGAATCTTTGGGCGAAATCCACAATCCGTCTCTTGTGACCGACAATTCTCCGGCGATTCCCCACAATCCCTTAGTTTCGATGCACAAACCTCGACCTTGCCACTCACTGTAAGCGAGTCGGATCCAAGTGTGTCGGAACATCTAGAGGTCAACGATTGATGAGATTTCATTTTACAAAGATTGGTGTTCAAACGTTTGATAAACAAGTGCGAACTAGCGACAAACGTTTGTTTAACAGTTAGCTGATCGCCGTAACAGTGACAACCGTTGAGCTGAAAACGGAACAGGGAAAATTAAAACGACGCATCCGTATTGCTAAAACCATATCTCGCAATATTTCCATTGAACAGTATTGAAATCATCAAAAAAACTAAACTGGCGAAAATTTTGTACTGTATCGTATAGGGCTCTTTCTACATAAATGTTTGGTTTTAATCAAAAAGTAGTGATATGAAAGTGCAGTGCAGCCAGTCAAAGGGTGCGTTTTATGTTTAAATTTACTGGATGTCTCTTCCAAAGAGGAGGAAAAAGCCGTATGGCGAGAGGAAGCGAATTTGTTTGTTGATGTGCAACTGCGCAGCCAGGGCCTTCCAATGAACTGGTACGTTGTCAAAGATAAAGAGCACTGGAACCTTAAACGCGATACAGACGGATAGAAATTCGGTGACGATAAGGGCGGAAAATAATCGCATGGTGTTCATCATGGTTGCCCTCCTTTCATCTTTCGATTTCAATTCTGTCATTGGGATGATTGTGGAGATAGCCTATTCTGGTGTGAGAATAGCGGCATTGATATTTGCTCGAACGATCTAGTACTACTGATTGAAGATTCCGGTAACTTAAACAATCGCCTAATTAGAGATATTTGCTAAAATTTGAGTAGCTCATATTCCGTGGCCGAAACGACCAACCTACTGCCACAATGTTGAATCGAGTGACTTGGTCGAATAAAACAAACAATAGCGATTTGTATTCCTGATACGAAAATTCCAAATTCGTTGCCGTAGAATATAGATACAAGCAAAACGGGACAACAGAACAACTGGTTCATCGTATCGTTTAGAAACAGCGCTAATCACATTCGCGTTAAGGATGAACGCAGAGTGTAGAAACTGAAAATTTTATATTTGCTGCTACAAACGTGGTCTTAGCTACTCCTTACGCCCGTTTAGAACGGCACCACTTTGTTTGAAACGAAACCACGACAATCAGTATGGCTGCAGTATAGGATAAAATCAACGTGGCATCAGGGATTTTTGTCACGTAGACTGAAAGCCTGCTGTGATTGGCAGATGTAGTAGTAAGACGACCACTGTGACAGGCTCAAACTACCAATAGGTTCGGAAACCATAACGGGTGACCAACGCACCAGGTGTTTGGGTCAGACACACCACTGGTACTGCAAAAGCGACAACGGGGCACTCGGTCATGCGTGTATGAAACGACGGGTGATGTGCGCACGACTGAGGTAGCAGATCCACGTGTGGGGCAATAGCGAAGTTGTGCAGTCGGTCGGCGGGGGAAGAAATTTGGCACGATAAACTAGTGGAGTGGTTTCGCTTTGTTGTCCTTAACCTGTCCACAAGAGATAAAACTGCCTAAGAAAACCAGCAGCAATTCGTAGGCAACGAGTGAGTAGACGCGAACCAACCTAACCGGTTCATACTTTTAATTTCAACGCAGAAAAGGTATTTTATGGTATAATCAGACACAGAAACATACAAATGCATAAAATGTACTTACAGCTAGGCGAAGCGTATTCAATCATATTCAAATCCGTGATCGGATAATCGACCAACAGGGACATTTTGGAACGAAATCGTTCTCCGGAAAACCGTTTTAAATCTTTTGGCACAATTCAGGATGGAGATGGTGAGTTAAAATGAAATAGTTAAGGTATTTAGTTGGTCATTAGTCATCATCATTATCGTTCAGCGTCAAACAGCACGGCAAACCTCACTGACCGCTACCGTTCCCCAGAGTTACACGTTTATATAAAAAGAGTGAATATTCAATGGGAACAGGGAGTGGACCTACACAGGCGGAAAAAGATAAAATGCTGCTGCAGACAACACAGGAAACAGTCTAACTGCACAAATGCACGTGTTTTCAATCATTCTGAATCGATAGAAAATGACAGCACGATCGCCACTGTTCACGGTTCACTGCCATATCCTTCACTGTCTCCAGCCAGTAAGTCGACGAGTCTTTCGGACCCCAATCACGAAGGCGTAAGACACCTACTTTACTTAAGTTCGCTGTACATTTTCTCATCCCACGTTGCCACTTCATCTGTTGGCCTCCACATGGCTTCTTCCATTCCTTAGGAGGAACACAAAATAGGGCATGGTATGGTAGATGAGTGTTCGTCATAAGCAACACGTGACCCAACCAGCGTAGTCTACTAAGTTTCATACGCTGAAACAAGCTATTCTCAGAAGTTCCACCCAATACCAGATTCCTAACCTCAACATTACTCACTCGGTCACTCCATCCAATCCTAGCCATACTACGTAAACATCGG